>JAEMWC010000003.1:3045000-3052500 GCA_016490735.1 Pachyseris speciosa | reverse complement strand
TGATATCCACAGTTTGATTGGAAAGCTGCCTGCGCCAAAGGGTTGTTGGACTCTCCCCGGGCATCGGTACACTGGACCTTACAACCCTCTGCGCCGCCAATTGGATTACGACCCTGAAACGGGGGAAATCCTGGAAATCTTTCAACAACCCACCGGTGCAACTGATGCGGTTGCGATGCAGCACGATGTGGATTACAGCAGTTGTGGTTTTCGCGCGCAGAAGTATGGTGAGGACGAAAAAAAAAATGCAAGCATGTTGCTGACCGAAAAATGGTCAAATCGCTTTACGCGATTTCGTGGAAACAAAGACAGTGGGGGCACTTGTTGGCCCGCAACGCGATTAACACGAAGCAGAAGCTTGGTCTTCGAGTCCAAAAACATCGTTAATACAGCCCGCAAGGCGGGCCAATTGTTCCACTTGAGGTTGGCTGCGCCGTACTACGCCTAAGTTCGTCTACGACTCACTTAAATTCGTCACGGACCTCTTCCTCCAGTGTTCCGGGCCATCCTTGTATTTTGCTTGCAAGGGGCACCGCCCACCAACACATTGCGAGCAGAAATGTGGCAACCATGGGTATATATCTGTCCGCCACTTTTCTTCAAAATCCTCAACACTTTCATCAAGTACCAACAAATTGTGTTCCCAGTTTTTAAGCATACAGGCAAAACAACAACCATTGCGACGACAATAGTTACATTTCCCACATTCTGTAATCATGGTGTAGCAACCTTCAATTTCACAAAAGGGCGCGTTATTAAAGAAACAACGAAGTTCCCTGTGTGCTTCAACCCAACCCGCCTTTTTTTGTCCTGAATTTTTGTTTTAATTAATTCACGAAGGATAATTTCCTTCAACTCTGGCGGAAGTTTTTTGACTGTTGCCAGTAAATCCATTATATAACAAAAAATTTTTCTTTAAATTGCGCGTATTTTGTAGTTTAACGGAATGTGTCGTAAAACCCTTCATCTGTCAACCATTGATCCACAAATCCTTTTTCCTCTTGAGGCAATTGATATCTTACGATCAAGCATAAGTAGGCACATTCGTCAATAAAATTAAAATCATTTGTTTTTTTATGTACCGCCATGGCGCCATATCTTGGTTTAAAAAATCTCGAACATACCGAAGCTGTTTGTCAAGGCACCGGCGATTTTTGTTTTTCATTGCTGTCAACCAACTATCAATTTCTTTGATTAGTTTCGTCCTAACATTGTAGCGGAGCACGTCGGCTGTGGCCATGCCTATACATCAGCAAATATTTCTTCAATTTGAAGTAGTTCCTTTTTAATTTTTTGTTTTTCCAAACAGTCCAACCACCATGTTTGAACTTTTGACATAAAAACAAGATTAGCAAAATCTTTTTCGAGCTTATCCAGCTCCAGGGGTTAACCTGGTTTTCAATTAACCTATAAATGTACTCAAAGTTTTTGTAATTGCTTACGTCGAAATATTTTGATTTTATCTTATTATTAATTTCTTTCAAAAGGGTTGCCCGCAGTTTTGGGGAAATTTCTTTCAGAAATATGCCATCTGTGGACATGGTAAGGAGCACTGTGGTTATGGTAAGGAGCACATTTCTTTAATTGGTCGCCTCCATAAATTGTGGTTCTCGAGCCGATTGTGAATTCTTTCCATTTTATCAACAACCAACATCAATTTTTCAAAATGCTTTCTTATTTCATTAATGTACTCTTTCAATTTTTTAAGAAAGGTCTCCACTCTAATTTTATCTAAAGGGGTTTTTTCCACCCTCCGCAACCATTTTCCAATTTGGGCGGAATCGTCAAAATAAGAAATTTCCCTATTCCCCTTGTCAACAAACTTTTCCATTCTTTCAAAATCTTCTTCAAGCGAGTCAAAACTTTTCTCTACATCAAAAAAAGCATCTTCCTGGGAATTACACTCATTTTTTCCCCTCAACACAACCACCTTTCTTGAGGGCGACGGTTCCATCGCTCTTGCCCCCTCCACCCCTTCAATCACATGCCGCACATCTTTTGCCCGTGCAAAAAATGACACCGCACAAGCCGAAGAAGACGATGAAGAAAAGTTTTAATGAACCGATCACTTAATAAGGTCATGCACGCTGGTGGGTCCGCGATTTCCTTCCATCGACGTATCTCAATTGTGTTCCAAATATTATCTTCTTCACTAAACCGATTGGAAATCTTAATGAAATGTGTTTCTGTGGGAGTGTAAAAATTAACCGACTTTTTGTTATACACACCGTTTGTCTGTGTTGGTTCAAAAACCCAGCCCAGCTAAAAAGGACCGAAGCAAATAGAAAGCGTAATGAAAGCACAAAAGTGAAAACCATTAACTTATTCAAATCTTTGTTAGTGGTGGGTAAAAGCACAAAAATGGCGGTACAAAAACAAGAAAACTTAGCAAGGCTCCAACAGCCTTGTTCAAGAAAGACCATAAAAGAGTAAAATGAAAGTATGGAATAATTGCCTTCCATCGCTCTTACCCCCTCCACCCCTTCCTTTAATTGGCGGGCCGCACATTTTCCACCACCTTTTCGGAATGTCATTACTCCACATAACCCACTCCGGCTGCATCCCAAACCCCAAACCATTCATCCCACACCCAAGCGGGAGGATCATCCATCCCAACCCAAAAGGGTGGTGGGGCTCCAGTTCGGAGACAAATTTCGTCCTCGTTGCAACCGGTGCATTTCAAACAACGTTCAAAGGGGTCGAAGTCTTCATGTATCTTGTAACGAACAACCTCAATGGTGTTCCCCTTCTCAGGGGATAGTGGAATAAGTGGTGGAAGTAGTGGAAGGGTGGGGGGCTTGACTTCATGTCAACTAAAATGGTGATAAACCCCCACCCTACTAGGGCACTTAAACTTGTAAAACACCCACCTACAGTCCTGTAGGAGGAAAATTGAACATGCAAATCTTGAGAAATCCTCACCCCCCAAGGGCAAAACATGCTGTCAAATTTGATTAAACACCCTTCGTTCCCCCACCTTGACCCGGGGGTGGGGGGAGGGGTCGGGATTTCAATTGATAGGTGCATTAATAGAGACCAATGTTTTGTGTTATTGAAGAAATTGATTTTTATGTTAACTGAATTTCAGAAAACCTAATGAATGGAGATTCACTCTACCCCCAGATGGGACCAATAGGCAAGGTCCTACCGCTGCCCACCCCTGTGGATATAACCGGAAGAGGAACCGGTGATGGATCAGATGACGAAGCTGGTTCCAGTCCCGTCTCGAGTCTGGACAAACGACATGCGCATACGCACACGATGTGAACGAGGAGAGTTTGCTGGCATAGAAACAGGAGTATCAGTATGGCAGAACATTCTCTTTCAGTCCGGGTAAGTAGTATAGTGTTTTCTGAAATCATTTTTCTGCTTCACTCAAGTTAAGTATGTGATTTTTCACTGCCTGTGCAAAATTTCTTGACAATAATCTGTCATAGTTCGCGTTAAATTTAAACAGTTTTTCCGTGGCTCGGTTATTTAGCCGAGCGAATTGAGAGGACATTCTCTTGCCAATTTTACAAAAAACTGCACTGAAAACAGTAAACAGTTTGGCGAGGATTGAGTGGCAGCTTTTGATGTCACATATCGAACAGGAGGAAGAGTGTTCCATCAGGTATTGGAACACCGAGAAGTGGGTTGAAATAAAAAGGAGACGCGACCGCGGGTCAACAGTTTGGTATGAAATTTCATTGTTTACCTGACGTAGTATTCCCCTGGCATTCGAGCAACTTTCTTTGAAATGCAAAGTCGTGTGCAAGGAATTGAAGTGAGCTTCTTTAGCGTCCAAATGGAGCTGAGCCCGTGTACGACTTAACTTTGCCTTGAGGCCGGTTTAGGATGCCACTACTCATGCTTACAACTATCGCAGAATTTTGCTGCCCGAACAGCAAAGAAACAACCAAGGAATCGCTTGTGTTTCGGAGACCTAACGGCGGCTGAATCACAGCACTAGCTCACCCTTTTGAACTTCCCTGAGCTTTGCTGCATTAGTTAGACGGGAAAGAAAAGTCTTGCATGACAATTGGTTTGTTTTGTGTACTTAGGACGAGTTTCCGCTGGCCAGTTTACCGCTGATCGGCTACTCCATCGCCAGACCAGTTGAGGTAAGACGGATGTCAAATTTATCGACGACAGAGATAAATTTTTATGTTTGTTGAAGTATTTGTTTCTGTTGTTAATGTTGTTGTTCTTGTCGTTTATTGTATAATGAGGCTAACTGTTTCCTTTGGCAGGCTGATGGTATCGACAAGGAACTCGTGTTCAAGCTCCAATACAAGACACACGTTTACTTCTTCAGAGCTGAAAATGAATACACCTTTTCCCTGTACGGAACACTTTTTTTTTGTTTAAAGCTCTGCACTTTTTAACTAGCATGACACCCGTTCAGTGACTCAACGTGTATAGACAGACTTCTTGGAGATGGACTGCGAGTAGTCTCTAATTCCCGCAGTGGATTGTGGGGCGGAAGAAAGACAGGCGTGCGCGCAACATTGCGAGGAAACGCGACTTGTTTCTCCTGCTCCACTATTCATCGAAGAAATTAGAGACTACTCTCAGTCCAGCCTGAACTCCCTTTCTAGACAGTGGCTGTTTATTGACCAAACGGGATTTCCCGTTGCTGGTAAGGTAGCAGTTCCTCTTTCTTTCGCCCTCCTGATCTCCCTCGTTGCTTCAATCTCGCCAAAACCCTGTTGATAGCTCGAAGTCTCGATTACTTAGAACGGGACTCCGCCCGCCGTCTATAAAGAGAATTATGAGTGTTGGTCATCTGTTAGGATACCATGAACAGAAGCTGCGGAAATGAGGAAGCCATTTCAAAGCAATTCAATACCAGATGTGGGCTGATGTCACATTGATTGTATGGGCTTGTGGAAACTATATATTGATCAGCCTACTGCCGGCATCACCTGACGAAGACCAGCAGTATAGCGGTCGAAACGTGGCGATCCACATCAATGGGAGTAAATCTAAGACAAGCGATTGTCTCGGCCAGCATTTCAGACCGCGATGACAAACAAGTATAAAATAGTTAAGCAAGGCTTTCTGGTGTTATGCTATTCAATATCGCACGTGTCACTTGTATTATGTTCGTATATATGTTGTGTCAATTTTATCCTTGGTTCAATTTTACTTTCTTTTGTTCTTATGTATGGTAAATGTATGATAATGAACACAAAACAATTGAAAATAAAAATTGAACCAAGGGTAAAATTGAACCACAACATATACACTGGCCTCTTATATTCTTAGTATGAACAATGCAATCTTCCTGTTTCAGGTGGATGGAGGTGATCGCCAGCGCAACCCAGAGCTCGTCAAGAGTCCGTATTTTCAGTCGCCAAATCAGCGCTGTTCCTTAGACGGCAAATTATTATTTTAATGCAAAAGGACAGAATGCTCTCCGCCCATTAATTATTGTTTGTCCATTATATCTCCCGCGGCATGTTCTGTCTCCCTGTGGACCAACCGCGGTAGATTAATTGAAATGGCTCAATTGAGAAGCCGCCAGTAATGTATTGAATTTCTTTTACAAGAGGTTGGATAGTTTCTCGTACAGCATATATACATAGATATAATAATAATTTAAATTAACATAGATTTCTGAAAGGACCCAATCTATCATGCTGCTTCAAATATCTTTAGGGAAATATTTTACGCTGGGTTTCGACTCTTCGCGCCACGTCGGGTCGTCACGCATCGTAAGTTGCCTCAGGAAGTCTGCGGTGCTTGTTGTCTTATCACTATGTAAAAACAAAATAGAATATTACTTGGGTTAAAGTAGCCGTTATTCCCTTTTCCCTGCGCAATATGGTTTCTTCATAGGCTCTTACTAAGCTGACTGACATTTCCATGGAAAACGTGCGTGACTCTAAGAGATTGAGTGATTGCCAAGATTGCGTGACGGACTAAGGTGCTGGGCCCAGTTGCTCGAAGCATGGTTAGCGCTAACCAGGGTTAAATTACCATGACAACCTGTAGGTTTTAATACATCTTAACCAGTGGTTAGTGCTAACCACGTTTCGAGCAACTGGGCACGAGGCGAACTCTGGATAGCAGTTGCTACACGCGGGGGATTTTGGGAGGCTTTTAAAGGTTTTCTCATTTATATATATATACAAGCCGCAGGCAAGGATTTACATATGTATTTTGATATTTTTCTCAACTTCCTGCCTTCCTTGCGTTAGATTTTAAAAGCACAAAACGACCATTTTCGAACAAACAACAAACGTTTCACCTTACTTTCCGTGACCACGTACCCCTGCATACCTTCCTATTCAGATTCATTTTAACGGCTTTGGGTCAGAAGACGCGAATGTTACAGAAGACGGTTTCTGCTTGGAGACCGTTCTATCCCTGTAGGAAGAGTTGTTGAAATTTTGTCCCTCCTTTTTTACACTGCACGGCTTCCAGACAGAACATTTTTCTTGCCCTACCCTCCCACCTTGCAAGAGGAAATCCAAATCTTCAATGGCTTACTCTTTCCAGGTACCTCCCTTTTAGCATGTGCCCCCTTCCAGCAGACTAGTTCATGTCGGAAAAGCTAACGTTCCCTTAGCAGATCAGGTGGAGGGAGGGGAGAGGGAATTTGGCAAATGATATACCCCCAACCCCACCCCCACCCCCACCCCCACGCCTTCCCCATTAAAACTCAAAAGTGTTAAATTAGCCACATTTTATAAGAATTCCATGGCTCTGGGATTCGAACTAAAAGGTTCTGAAGTTGAACGACATACCTCCTCTCTGCTCACGATTATGAATTTGAATGCTGGATGATAAGCTCCACAGGAAGAAATGGTGTTTATACCCGTTCCATTGGTACAGCGGTGCGATGTAACAAACGGCGGGTATACTTAAGTTATGCATTAAAAATTGCAAAACACTCTGAACTGTCGACGATTTAAACCTGAGCATGATTGAGCAAAGCGTCACGCAATCTTGTAACAAGTGTGGTCGAATTTTATTTCCCAGACGAAAGTTGCTTACGGCAGGGTTTGTGGGCCTATGGCCAGTGAATTCTCGCCCGAATGTCGTCAGGTTTCGTCTAGAATTCTTGCGATTTTTTTAGAAGACTTCAACGCTTTGCAGGGGTCATATTCGTGCTATTTAATCTGTATGAATCTGTTAGTATTGATGTGCTTTGTATTGTGTAGTGAATTTAGCAGAATTGCAGTTAGGGTGACACCGATCCCTGTGAATATAGTAACGTGCTTAAGAATTAAATTCTGTATTATTGCAGTTGGTCATTAATTAATTATAAGAACGAGTGACTGCCGACTTGGGTTCCTTTCGTACGAAGAAATTAACTGGAAAGTTGTAGTAGTGGCTTTCAATAGTTCAAACTAATTTAAAATGTTATCGTACGTAAAGACATGCTTCTGTTTTGTAAGTAGCAAGTATTAAACGGAGTAAATGGGGAGAAGGAAGCTGTCGTTTGTTGAAAGATTTTGGTTATGCCTGCATTCGGAGTTACCTTTAGCAAAATTTGGTTGCCACATGAAA
>JAEMWC010000003.1:2997500-3040000 GCA_016490735.1 Pachyseris speciosa | reverse complement strand
CATTAAAACACGATCACGAGATCTCGGCCCGGAGGGGGGGGAGGGTACTCCCTATAATGGCCTACGGGGAGGCTCCGCCCGAAAGGGGTACCTTTTTCACGCTACAGGTATATGAAAGGGTAGGGATTTCACGAGTCAAAGTATATGAAAGGGTAGGGATTTCACGAGTCAAAGTATATGAAAGGGTAGTGAAATCTATCATTTAGGTATTTAAATGGACCTTTCATTCCGTTCGGACATCGGATCGTGGCTACGTCGGAAACTCAGCCGGTGGCGTCAACTCCCCCGCCTAAGGTGGATGTTCAGCCTGGTCCCTTCTTTCCCCCCTTGTCCGCGTGAAGTCTGGGAAGGAGTTTTTCCTTTCTGTTCAACTGCAATGATCTTCGATCAGAGCAGATGAGATGGAGGTGTGTCTCGATAAATTGGTGGATAAAACTCACCTTAGTAGAGTGGCTTTCTTTACAGCGGTTTGCTGGGTGGCAATCACTGTAATCTTATTGGCAGTGCTTATTCCTAACGAAGCCAAAGAGGAAGATCAATTCAAATGCTACAATGTGCCTAAAGAAGCGAAGCTTCGCGACGAATGTTACGACGACTACAACCGACGGTATAACAAGTTTGCCTTCCCCTTGTATTGTTACATACTCCTTGAAACGACTCTGGTAATGATTGTCTACGTCATATACAGTTTCTACGCTAGTAGACGCATCGAAAAGCTGAAAAGTGATGCTCCGAGGAGAGGTCCTTCCAAATGCAAACTTTTCACAGTTTACATGATCCAGGTATTCATGAGGGGTAACAGTCTTGAGGTGATTTTTTTAGTTTTGTGGAGGTTCATGTTTCCTTCCCTGACATTTCCCGAACAGTTTTCGTGTCTTCCATCGATATCGAAAGGCAACACTTCAAACGTTACGTCAATCAGTGAGTTGGGTGATAGCAGATCTTACATCTGCAAAAACCCTCAAGCTGCGATGAAGACACGCTGCGGAATTGCATATATCGTCATCAATGCAATTCTCGTCGTTGTTTCCTTGTTTGAAATAGCCTACCTCATCTGCAAAGCATGTCAGAAACGCACGGACTTCACTGAAGACAGAAAATTCTGGGAAAGTTACCTGAACGGAACAACTGAAGATGATTATCGGATGCCACTTCCGGTTGCACAGAATGGATCAACTGAAGAAGTTCATCCTGAGATGTCACGTCGGGTTATAGATAACCATGATGGAGAAGAAACACCACCTAAAGTTCAAAGTTTTGCAACTGATATGAGGAACCAAGTTCTTGAGGATACAAAATACATGAGGGTTCTCATGCCTGGTGGAATTGAGGAGAATCACATGGAAACGGATAGCATATTTGTGAACTTAAATATCCAGGACTACGTAGGGATGAAAGAAATTAATGATAAAGATCGAGATGCGATACTGAAATCATACTCGACGCAAGGTGAAACATCAAACATAATCAGCAGCACAGAGATTTTTACACCCAACGAGGACACCGAAGATCCATGTACAATACTTGCAGTGGGGCGTCCAGGAATTGGAAAAACCACCCTAGCTACAAAGATCCTGCGAGACTGGGCCAAGGGCACCTTAATTACAGCGATTAGTGAGGCAGCCAAATGTTTCGAGTTTGTCTTCCTATTGCAGTTCCGGTGGCTCAACTTTGACAGCAGCATATCTCTCAAACAACTTTTAAGCCGGTCACCATATTCAATTAACTTAAATAATGAAGTTTTCCACTACATTCTTCAGACTCCAGGGAAAGTACTACTCATTTTCGATGGATTGGATGAAGCAAAGAACCTGAGCACTGTCGAAATGGAGAGACAGTATGCAAGCAGTGACACGGTGGAAATGCCGGTTGGTGCTTTGTTTGCAAAGTTAGCTTCAGGAAAGCTGTTAAATGGGGCGACAGTCCTTTCCACAACAAGGTCTACTGCAATCCCAGGTGTTTTAGAAAGATTTTATCGTACAGTTGACTGGGAAAAGAGGCGTCTTCTGGAAATTTATGGATTCACACCTGAACGAGTTAAGGAATATGTAAACAAAATTGCTCCCAGGAACATGATAAAACAGCTCTGGGACCACATTAGCTCCAATTCCAATCTTTTGTCACTTTGCTACATTCCTATTAACTGTTTCATAACCTGCAAGTATTTTATAGACCTTCTTCAGAACTCCGACCAACCAAGCAACCACTCATCAAGCCAGTTACCCACAACTCTAACAGCAATCTACAAAGGGACACTCAAAGGCTTTATTCTGAATCACCATTCCTCATACCGAGATAAGAAACCTGAACGAAGAGAATTCAATCCAGACTCAGCCTTTAGACCTGAAGTGGAGAAAATGCTCCTCAAGTTAGGCATGTTGGCTAAGAAAGGGATAGAAGAAGGAAGACTCATTATCAGTGAGACAGAAATCCTGCAATCAGCACAGTTCACAGATCAGGAATTTAGGGACTTGCTAGACAGTAGTCTTCTCCACCACTTGCCAGCAGGAACATCTGCAGTGAGATATAAATATGATGAGCAGTACTGTTTCATCCACTTGACTTTCCAAGAGTTTTTAGCTGCAAGGTTTATCATCAATGAATGTTCCAATGAACAACTTGGAGCTTTTGCCACTTCTGCTGTTACCAATTCAAAGATGGAGATGGTCCTTCGGTTTGTGGCTGGGCTATTGAGAGATGAAGAAAGTAGCACCCGTATTGACAGCTTCTTGCAACCTCTGATCACAAGCAGCCTGGAGCCAGAAGTTAAATCCCATCAATTGATGCTTGTAAACTGCTTATTTGAGCTCCAAAGTGAGGAGCGGGCAAAAGAGCTCTCCTGTGCCCTCAAACAAAAGGGAACAATAACTCTAGGAAACTGCAGTATCAATAACGCAGACTGTTCGTCACTGGCATTTGTCCTCCAACACACACAGGAAGCTAGTCTGGACCTTGGAAACAATAAAATTGGCTCCAGTGGCTGTCTTGAGCTGGCCAAACTTGTAGGGTCTGGTAATCTGATGTGTCTACAGCTCAACGAGAATGGTATTGGTGATGAAGGATTGAAAATTATCACTGGGGCACTCACCAAAGCAACATGTAAAGTTACAACTCTGCACGTCAGAGCATGTTTAATCCATGTAGTTGGAGCAGAGCACCTTAGAGATGCACTATTAAGTGAGCATTGCCAGCTGACTGAGTTAAACCTTGGTTACAATGAGCTTACTGATAAAGGCATAAAATCCCTCGCCACTGCGCTTCAGAATTGTAAACTGAAGGTTTTGCAAGTCGAACGTGCTGGTATTACCAGAATTGGAGTAGAGCACTTGAGTACAGCAATAAAAAGCAGACGGTGTCAACTAAAGAACTTAAACCTCAAGTACAATCATGTCACTGATGAAGGTGCAAAATGTCTTGCAGATGTCTTGTTGGGCTGTGGGTTGGAAGTCTTGAGTATCGCAGCTGCTGGAATAACTGCAGTAGGGGCAAAGCACATCAGTACAGCACTGAAGCATGAGCAGTGCCAACTGACAGAGTTGAGCGTCAGCGATAACGCTCTATTTGAGAAAGGTACAGAGTGCCTTGCTGATGCACTAGTGGATTGTAAGCTGAGCATCCTGCATGCTGATTGTGTCACTCGCGACTTAAATTTATCCCTCTTTGCTAAAGCACTTAAGAATGAACGATGTCAGCTGAGAGAGTTGTACCTTGGTCATAATAGGATGTCTTTCCACCTTGATGGTCTTGCAAACGTACTTAAGACATGTAAGCTGACTGTTTTGCATATACCTCAAGCTGGACTATGCCCAGTAAGTGCAAGGTTGATCAGTATAGCACTGATGAGTGAACATTGTCAGATCACAGAGTTGAACCTTTATGGATGTTCAGCAATTGGAGATTGCGGTGCACAACATCTTGCTGATGCCCTTGTGGGTTTACATTGCAAGCTGAAAGTCTTGAATGTGGGTTCTTGTGGTATAACATCCCTGGGGGCAAGGTACTTTAGTGCCGCTTTGAAGAGTGAGCGGTGTCAGCTGACAAATTTACACCTTGGTTCCAATCAGCTTGGAGATGAAGGGGCAGAATTTCTCACTGATGCACTTGTGGATTGTAAGCTAAAAGTCTTGAATGTCAGTAATTGCCGTATAACATCTGTGGGAGCAGAGTACTTCAGTAAAGCAGTAAAGAGTGAGCGGTGTCAGTTGACAGAGTTACACCTTCGGTCAAATCATCTTACTGCTGAAGATGCAGGATATTTTGCAGATCCACTTGTGCATTGTAAACTGATCATATAAATGATTTAAGGTGCTAAAGTAAATATTATGTTGGTAGGGGACACCTCAGTGAAGCACTGAGAAGACTCAGAATGAACCAGCAACTTGCCTAGGTCTTTTAGAAAACTCTTAAGACTCTTAGGAATTATCAAGGTGATGAAAGTCTCATCTGATTATAATTGATTTCAAGTTGTGTAAATATAATATTATATTATTTAAATATATGCATTGTTCTTTTCATATGAAAAATATATGGGGGTTATGCTTCCTGTACTCAGATTGAGTCATGCATTATTTCCATACCAGATTGTGTTCAAGTGTGTATGATCGAGTTCCATTCCTGCTCTCAACTTTTACACCGTAGGTGAAAAGAGCTGGTTAGAATGGAATCATGTTCAATGTACTTATTATTAAATTTTTTTCCGTGGTAATAGTGTACAATCATGTACTGTCTTGCACTGTTAGTGAGTATTTACATGTACTGGTTATAAAAAACAGCTCATGTTTGGATGTTCGGTATATAAATCCATTACCATGTTCTGTGACTGATTCAGTTTGTGGTCTTTACAATAATGGTAAGTTATCAGAAACAATAGTATAGTATATAAATGGCTTATTCTGCTTATTCTAAACTACTAATAACTTAAAAATAAAATGAATAATTGTTTTCTCAGTGGACATAAATCGCATGCTTTAAATGTTGTTTCATGTGAAAATTATTTGTTATAGATTTGTCAATGTACATGTAGCACAGAAAAGCTGTGAACCATTTGAAAAGTTGTTGATAATTATTTTGTCGTTGAAAAGTGACGAAGGCCATAGATTTTGGGTCAAAACCTCTTTTGAAGATCTTAGCAAATTGTGTAGGTAACAGTAATGCTTAATATAATTATATGTGAGCATCAGGCACTGTTTACATTTTATTATGCCCATTTAGTGGCATTTCTTTGTTTCATTTTCAGTGTTTTTAGTTATTTATATTCTAAGCTACAGTATCTTGATAGGGATTACTGTGATCACACTTTCAGGAGAAGAACTGATGCATAGCTACACTGTACATTGCTTCTATTCGTTGAAGACCAAACTAAAGCTTTGGTTACAAACATGATGTAGTTCACTAGCGAGAGTGGCTGTTCCACTTGTCTCGATACTGCAAAGACTGTAGGGAAAAACAGTAGTCTTCATAAAATCTGGCCGTGTAATCCTGACATGAAGATTGGGGTACAGAACTCACAAGTCTGACCCATGCATTGACATCACTTACTGACAGATCAGAGAGCTGAGCTCAGTTGCAAAGGTACATAATTATTCACTATTCTTCATTTTATGCTTCAATCTGTGTATTCCTTGGAATTACAGGGTTCGACGTGTATATGTGGAAAAATAATATTATTTTTTATTTGATATTGCTATTTTTGAACTAGAAATATTTTCAAACGTAATTTTAATTACTTAAACTGGAAATTATTTTGGACAAAACTCTAGTTCTTTACAGCCTTGTGCCCTGCTAGCAGAGTGAGTCTTACATGTACTTGAAACATTTACTTCCTCCTTTGTGGAAGTTAAATTTAAACAGGTTCTTCTTGTTGGGTGCCTCAGTATCCACATTATAAGTATCTAATTTTTTACATATTTATTTCAGCTACAGAATTCAGAGCATAGATGCTGTGTTTTTCAGTGCCAGTATATTGATAGGAATTCTTTACAATACGGACATACACTGTATACCTGCAACACCACTCCTTGCTGGTGTCAGCTACATGTAGCTGTGTCCATGCAAGATTTCTTGTTGTGAGAAGATAACACCAGTTGAGGTAACTGAAACTGACAGCATGATAGACCTGTTTTGCAAGAAACTGTCCTTACTTTACTCATGTAATTTTTTTGTAAAAGAGAGATTCTATCAATATTTAATATTGTTATGTACATGTACATTCTAACCATGCATGCATGCTTTCATGTACTTATCATGTCTGACTCTTCATGGTCAGCAATAATGGTTACTATTAATAATAATGATGGTATTACCATAATTGAAGGCGTCGGGGCATAACCATTCTATGTCGAATTTTGTTCTTTTTTTTTTTTTCGTCCAAATTAGCTGAATTTTTCCATGTGGTCTATAATTTAATAGAAAACTACAGCCCTGCACTTTTTTCCGCTGGTTTGCGCTTCGTATCCGAGTAAAAACGAATGGAAAAAAACTCGGCGGCGCTTTTTGAGATCTTGCGTTCATTGAAAAACAAAAGAAACCTTTTGTTTTCTTGAACAATGAAATCAGCAAAGCATCGCGTAGCCGCAACTCGTTTGTAACGATACAAGCATTGTTCATTTAAAATTAACAGAATTTGTTAAAGATTCTTCTGCGGCGCAATGGTAGTGCGCGGGCCGTTCAAGACAGTGGTTCTACCGAGATGACGGTTCGATGCGCGAATAATCGAAACTTTTTTGGTCCGCCATTTCGTCTCTTCTTCTCCACCCTTTTTTTTAGTCAAAACGACCATTAACTAAAACTCGCGCTGTCAACGCTGCTTAAATTAACCCTAAAAGCTCGTGTTGAAACCTACCTTCGAACTTTCGGAGAAATCGAAAGGTTCGCTGATTTGCAAATGCTTTTCAGTATCTTGATCTGTTCAAGTGAAGTTTGCGCAATTTTGAACGTGTAAATAAAGATTTCAAACAGCGAAGTATAACAACCTGAAAAAGGCAGTGAGCGAAGAGCAACAACACGAAAACACAATACTCATCGTTTCTTCGATAGCGCAAGTGGTTAATGCGCCGGTTTACATTGTATTGATCATTGTGGAAAGCTTGCGTTAGTGGCTCAGTCGATAATGCGTGCAGCGCAATATAAGCTTAATGCACGGTATATCGTGCGGTTCGACGTTTTGTGAGTGCAACATCTCTCTCTCCCTCCCTTTTTTTTTTGTCCTCTGAGCGCCTTGTAGCTTGACTTTGAACTAACTTCATTCCAGTTAAGAAACATAGCTCTGTGTTTTTTTTTTCCGCTGATTTCCTCTTCCTTTTGCGAGAAATAATGTGGTCGGGAATTGGCGAGAAACCCGCTCTTTGCCAAGCAAGGAAGAGCTGGCCGGTCGATCTGAGTTACCTATATGTGACTTTTAGCCATGAAAGGAGCCACCAAGAGCAAAGGAATGATGGTACGTTGACAAATATCACCCGAGGTTACGTTTCACTTTCAGTTTTATTATATCGTTTTGAGTTTACATTCTTTGCCATTAAACAACACCGTGGTTTATTTTATCATCGTTCGTTTCATTTGATGATCATAGTTTCGAATTTTTTTTTGTTTGATTCACAGAGAAAATCAACCTGTCCTGGATAAGTTCAAATTCAGATGAAGAATAGAGTGGATGCATGGAGTTCAACAAGTCCATCGACGGTACCTGTGCTGGGTAATTTTTGTCATGCTTGCAATTATACCTACCAACTCTCACACATTCTGTGTGAGTCTCACCCATGTGGATCAAAGACATTGATGATCTCAATGCATCAAGGCCAATTTCTCATGTCTCAGTGACTCACAAATCTGGATGGTGCTTTCTTTAACACGTTAACAACAACAAGACGCTTGATGAGCATTTACTCAGGATACCTTGTAATGCAGAAGTCGAAGTCGGACGCATGCTTTCTGCCATTCTCAAAAAATTGACAATGGTTTTTGGGTTCGCACCAGGCCTATTTGTTTATGTACGAGTAAAGCGCAGAAAACTGTTTTGAGAGTTGCCATTGAGAGTGATTACCAAATGCAAATATATGTCAGTGGTAACTAATAAATATTGTTTACATTGTACCTCTTACAGACCACTACTGCTCAAAAGTAAGTTGTCCATCACGTCGCGTTTCCTATGGAACACAGTGGAGTATTATGGCACTCAGTAGTGGAAAGACTCAATTTGGGGAGATGTATGTTGCTATGTTCACCACCAAGGTTAGTACTTTTTTACTATTGCAAAGCAGCTCAGGACAGTGCCTGGCAGTATTATTAGTTGTAAGTGTTTCAATCTGATTAAACATGTGTCCAGCAGAGTATTGTGTTCTATTATTTTATGGTGATAAGATTGGAACAACTGATTAGCAAATTTGTGTCAAGATGGTGTTGACTGGCAAGATCATCTTTGTCTTAACCCATTGACTCCTAGCCGTTTTTACATTTTCGGAGTGATTTTCCACCTATAAACGATGAAAAGCAATTTGTGACTCTTTATTTGAACTACCAGGGAAAAGTGGTGCTGTCCTAAGGCACTGGAGGCTCAAGGTTTCTGAAAACATCATTTTGACGTAGTTATTTTTTATCCGTGAAGCGACAACAATGGCCCAAGTTCGGTTTGCTTGCAATTATTTTCTGCTAAATTTACAGCCA
The DNA here is from genome assembly GCA_016490735.1 of Pachyseris speciosa. NCBI lineage: Eukaryota > Metazoa > Cnidaria > Anthozoa > Scleractinia > Pachyseridae > Pachyseris > Pachyseris speciosa. Next base: position 3,031,342 of record JAEMWC010000003.1, on the reverse strand, counting down.
TTTTTCATCTTTAGCGGCTGCCTGATGAGCATCATTAAGCGTGACGGTAGCTAAGAGTCCACTTTCTCAAAGAATCGAGCAAGGTGATGTACTTTGTTGTTGAATTTGGCTTGTTACTCGACGAACTGGGAATTTGGCCGGTTGAACACTTAGTACCTTTGGGACTCGACTATTGATGAATTTCTCGACCTCCCGCCACATATTTTGGAATTTCTGAGTACTGAAGATGACCACGAGCAGGAAATTTTGGCGGTAGGTCGGAGTGGCTGTAGACTGTAGACTGTAGAATTGGTGGAAGGAATGGGCGCTGTCAAAAATTCTCGTTAGTTCCCAGCATGCAATGCACTCAAGATGTTGAAAATGTCGGGAAGGCCCGAATGCACTGGAAGAAAAGGCTGTATCTACGCTCGGGAGAAGAATATGAACAAAAAAAGTCATTTCCAAGCTAGAAAAAGGACTGAATTTTGTTATGATGGTTGAATTTTGGTTTTTCAACGATGATTTCCTTAAAAAACATGAAGGCGAAAAGGGGCATTTTTGTCGTTTCTCTTTGACGTTAGAAACAGTCAGTTTTGTTCTTGTCCAAACTCAAAAGGCCATATTTGGTAAAAATCGCTACGTTTCTTGCATTTATTGGATATCCAAATTTAAAGGACATTCCATTTCGTGCTCACAACTAACAGTTATGGCAATATTCGTGCGATTGGGAAAGTTGCAATGTTTTGGGGCATGGGAGTTTTTTACGGGCGGTTCTGGGCGGTTCAGGTGCCAATGGGTTAATATGATCAAAATAATGGTACAGTGTGTATAATTTTATTCATCAGTAGATTTCTTAATATGGTAGAAAGAAGTGAATTCTAGCTGTATAAAAATGCGATGATCTCATTTTTCATAACACAGAACAATTTAATTCATTGTATAACTTTATCTTCAGTTTATGACGATAACCCTGTGATGTTATATGCAACTGAACAGTAAATTTGTGACTGCATGTAGTCAATTTGTTCCTAATAGGTTGGTCAAACCATAAACAACTTTGTAAATCAGTTATGAGTACAATGTACCTCACTTAATATTTTCCAGGAGAAAGTATTATATGTAATTTCAGGACTTTTAAAGTTTTATCCAAGTGAACACATTGAGCACCAGGACACTAAGAGTAAGACAGTGGAACTATTATTTTCAAGATAATTATTTCCCTGGTTTCAAAGTGGCACTTTTTTTTTAATTGGCTTGATCCTAGCTGGGGGATTTTGTTTCCAAATAATAAAGAGGGATGAAAGGAATTGGTCGGTGAAAAAATTGGCCATTTTGTGGTCTAGCTGCTAAAAGGCTGGTAATTGTTTTTTTCCCGAGTGGTAGTAGCATCCTTCTTCTCCCTCCTCCCCTGCTCTTTTTTGTACAGTATGCATTCAATTTAATTTAAAATTTTACCAATCTGTAGTCCGGTGAACTAGTTGAGGGAATTGTTGATACTCGCATTCATTGTTAAGTTTCAGTGGATCGATATATGTTTCATAACATGTAGCCAGTAGTAGTACTCCTTTGGATAATTCAAAGGCATATTACTTTTAATATATCTAATTGCTTTCTAGTTCTTCTAGGTGCCTGAAGCTGTCAAAGGTATGAAGGAAAGCGTCATGAAACTGGTAAGAAAGGCTTCTTTTGTGTGGCGGGTATAAAGTTCAGGTCACACTCCACAGGTCAACATACAGGTCACAACACTACAGATAAATAAAGAAGCCCAAAAGTGTCTCCTACACTGTAGCCTTAATCACTATCCAAAATTTTGTTTTATGTTAAGGAGAAACTGTTTGGCTTAGTTGCCAATCAGTAAAACAGTGACCTGTACCTGTGACCTGTACATTACACCCGCCTTCTTTTGTGTATTAATTAATTGCTTAGAATTTGAAACTTGTGTCATTCATGTTCAGGTGTGTCGTGGAATGGAGCTCTTTGGATTTCAGATGCTTTAGTGTTATTAGCAATATTAATTTGCAAGTATTACAAATAAGAGTAATTTTCAGTTGAGTTTCGCAGGAGATGTTAGCAGTGCAATGAAGCAATCAAAAGTCTGAGATTTTTGCTTGTACATGTAGCTGGTACCAAGCATGGACAAATGCACTCCAGCAAGGCTTGATTTGCTTTGGTTTTGCTTCTTATTGGTTGACAAAGTGGGGGTTTATACAAAACCTGGGCCATGGCCTACCCTATGGCCCACCATATTTTTCAAATGTTTTTTGCTGGTTTGCTTGATTTTTTTTATTGAAAGTATCAGAAGTTGCCAAGGTCATGAGCAGGGAGCAGAGTTGGCGTAGTGGTGAGAGCGCTCGCCTTCCACCAATGTGGCCCGGGTTCGATTCCTGGACTCGACGTCATAAGTGGGCTGAGTTTGTTGGTTCTCTACTCTGCTCCGAGAGGTTTTTCTCCGGGTACTCCGGTTTTCCCCTCTCCCCAAAAACCAACATTTGATTTGATTTGATGTATTTAGAGTTAATTTGATTTGAAAATTGTAAAGCGCCATTGATCTGTATTTGTAAATGGCGCTATATAAGTAATAAATTATTATTATTATTATTATAGCAAAACAAAGCAAATTTTAAATGAAACACATTTCAACTGAGTGGGTTTTTGGTGAATATTTTAAGGCAACTGATGCAATTGCCAAGAAAAGCTTGGTAGCCAGGCATAGAATTGGGATTGGACTCGTTATTTAAAAATCATAATTGTGGCTTATGTGTTGTGTTTAATTGAATAAATTATTTCCCTTAAGGCGCATGGGCACATGACAAGAGGTACATGGGAAGTGTGACAAGATACAGATGCCTGTTCTCAAATAATATTAACAAATTGACATTATTAACAATGAGTATACATAATTATAGAGATGACTGTGTTGCACGTTCCTCGTGCTCATACTTCGAATATGTAACAAAACATACACAATAAAAAATTGAGGCGAATTGAACCTCATGTTTTCAACCTCCAGTTTAATCACAATTGAATTAGGTTCATGTTTTACATGCCTTATTACAGGAAATTAAAGGGGCAGTGTCACGCTATTGTACTATCATTTTAAAAAGCTTAAAATTGCCAATGCATCAGTGGAAACTTTAAAATAATGGTCTAGTTTTGCTTCTAAAGACTGTAGTACTGCATTGACACAATAAACTCCTGTATTCCATCAAAGATGACAAGGATGGAAATGGATTGAAATTTGAAAAAACTTGCCAGTTTTTTCAAAATTTCAAGCTATGCATTGAAAAATCACCCAAAAAATTATTATGGTTAGCTCTCCCTGCTAAAATTTCATTAGAATTCATCTTGCTGATTCTGTAGGAGCAATTTTTGCATGATAACAGGTAAAAGGCAGTAATTTTGGCAGAATTGAACCAAAAACAGCAAAAATGCAGGTGGCAGTGCTCCTTTAAGGCTTCATGAAATTAAAGTGAATTTGTAAAATTCATGTTAATTTAAGTCATGTTAATTTTTTGAACATTAGCTTTAATTTCTGCATCATTATTTATGTGACACATTAATTTCCATGACCTTAATATTTCCATTCTTTTTGCCCTAAATTCATGATACACTCCAGACATTCCTGACAACCAGGAAACAATTATTTCTAGCTTTTTTCATGCACTCTATTTCAGATCAATCTTTCACACAATAATTTTGTTTAGAATATTTCTGAAAAGGAAAGTGGCATATTGATTTATCTTAGTGAAGATCCACCGTAATCATGGACATTGAAAGAAAGCACTATTAAAGTGGCCAGTTATGTTTAAGGACAATTCCATGTCAGTATTGCTTGCGTATTGCAGATTTCTACATGTACACTTAGTGTTATTTAAAATAAATTTGCTCCTTTTGTCTCAAAAAAAATTCTGTCCTTACTGGAAAGCAGGAGTTAGTTTAGCCTGCGTCGCAGACGTTAACTAACCCCAGTTAGTACCGTCTGCGAAGCAGCGCCAAATTCCTTGTTCTGTACCAGAATTTGAATATGCGTTATGATTGGCTCGTCAACAAAAGGCTTTTGTTGATGAGCCAATCATAACGTGTACTCAAATTAGCCTTTTGTTGACGAGCCAATCATAACGCATACTCAAATTCTGGTACAGAACAAGGAATTTGGCGCTGCTTCGCAGACGGTTCTAACCGGGGTTAGTTAACGTCTGCGATGCAGGCTAGAGTTAGTTTAGTCAGTTATAAAGTAATTTTTCTTTCAATTCGTGTAAATTTAAGTCATGTTTATTTTGAATACCTTAATTAACATGTATGAGCGCTAATACCTATATAAGGTATATAAGGCTAATAAGGTATGCTGTATATTCAAAGCATGAGTATGAGGTATGTGCAACATTTTTGTGAATTGCTATATTATTCTGAAAACAGGAGTCTGTATTTTTTCACACTACCCATGTACCTCTTGCCATAATAATTTAAAAACACAACACATAAGCTACAATTGTGATTCCTGCTTTTCTTAGATAACGTCAGTCCAATCCCAATTCTATGCCTACCAAGCTTTTCTTGGTGATCGCATCAGTTGCCTTGAAATAATAGGGACTTTAAGATAGGGCAACTACGGACTACGGCCGTGAGGTGATTAGGACTGGGACGAGACATGCTGTCAACTTTCTTCCCACCATTGCGCCCTCACGTTGGTGAGTAGTCGTTTTTACTGTAATCCGCAGTCTGTAGTCTGTCAACTTAACTTCAAATCAAGCAAACCAGCAAAAACCATTGAGGAATAATGGTGGCCATAGGGTGCACCATAGGGTAAACATTGATCTGCAAAAAATGTTCTGAACAGCTAGGAATTTTTGTCATCAAGTGTGCGGATATTTGTAGAACAATTTTTTTTCAGCCACACTTTGCTAACACAATAAACTAGCACCAGTGTGTTAGAAGAATTTTTGGCCTGTTTTTAATTCACACTGGACTTCAAGCATTAGTGCCCTGCTGGGCAACAAATAATTCTGCGTAGTTGCCCGAACTGGCCAAACATTAAAGTTGTTTTTTCTTGATGCTGCACAAATCTCTTGTACAGCCAATCTTGGAATATGCAGTACCTGTCTGGAGTCCTTACCTTGTGAAGGACATCCATGCCCTTGAGAATTTACAGCATAGAGCATCAAGACTTGCGTTAAATCAGTGCAAAGGAGACATGTCCTATGAAGACCGATGTAAACTGCTAAAATGGCCTACCCTTTCTAACCGTAGAACTTATTTACCTTTAGTTGAATGTTATAAGATACATGTAGTTTTTGGTTTTTATCACTTAAAATTTGAAGACTTTTTTTATTTCGCCACAACTGGGTCTACGAGAGTAAATCATCAGTACAAAGTCTATGTCAAACCAGCAAGACTTAATTGTTATAAACATTCATTTTTCGTTAGGATTGTCAAATTATGGAATGATTTACTGGGTGATATTGTAGAAGCTGATAGGTTTCAGCATTTTAAATCTAAGCTCAAATTGTACTTAAATATTTGATTGTAAACTTGATTTATATTTTTCTTTTTTTAAGGGAGTTTTCATATAGGGTTAACCTCTTATAATAACTTCCTTTTCTAGAAGCATTTTTCTTCTTAGTTTTTAATTGTAAATATAGTTTGCTTCTGGAATAAATAAAGTATGTATGTATGTATGTATGTATGTATGTATGTATGTATGTATGTATGTATGTATGTATGTATGTATGTATGTATGTATGTATGTATGTATGTATGTATGTATGTATGTATGTATGTACGCATGCATGCATGCCTCATGGCACTGCTAGAGTACAGACTTGACTGGATATAGCCAAAGGTGTCTGTATGGGGCAACACTTCACTTCTAATCTCAGTGGAACCACTAGTTTCATAGTTCATTTAATTTTCTGTTGTTGCTTTGCCAAGGAAAGAATGAACAACTGAGGCTCAAGGAATTTTGTGCGGTATCACCCTTTACTGTTTTTGTATGACTCACAACATTGGTATTTCTTTATCTAGGAATTTGTCAGGGAGAGATGTTTACAGAAGCTCAACAGGAAAGGGCAGAAACTTGGAGAGCTGTGCTTTGCATGCACTGTTGCATGGCTAGCTAAAAGGGCACAATTTATTCTGGACATTGTTACGGAAAGTAATAAGGACGTTATATGATGACCCCCCAAAAAAGAAACACTCATCCAAAAGGCAAGCAACAGTGAATGTTCTTTTTTTTTTATCTTAGTGTATGTGGTGTTAAAGATTTCTGGCTTACACTAAAGATGTACATGTAATATTAGCGTTATAATCATGCAATCTGCCACTGTAGGTATATATGAAAAGAGAGCCTTGACCTGCTCCCAGTTGCCTAATTCAGGCTCACTTCATCAGTGGTACATGTAGAGCATTGCACCAGCATTGCTTTCATGATGGGTTCAACTCCTGTAGAAGCCTGAATTTTTTTTGCATGCTTTCTTTTCCATACTGTTTAAGTAAACTTCTCCCTCACCTCCCCGTCACCCCTGCCAAGTTAACCTTATAGCAAGGGATCCCTGGAGCTGTATTACATTTACCATTGCATGTGCTGTTCTTTATCTTAGTGGGTTTTTTTAATTCCTAACCTTCATCACCCTTTTCTGTCTCATCAGTTTTCAGAGGTTCTTATTTACATTGTACACGTGCAAAGTGGTAACCCTAACCAACCAGTTCAGAGTGCGATGTGAGATACCACTGGAGGACATGATGGTACTGTATTCCCCGAGATTCAGTTTTTTCAGAGAACAATATTTGGTCGTATTCAGTGGCCACTAAAGGAGCTGGTTATACACTTTGATAAAACTGTTAGGCTGCCACCTTTTGTCTTAATTGCCACAGTGTAAAATTGGGGTGTAGACAAAACCTGGGGTAGGCCATATAGCCTAGGCCATGGTGGACACCTTGGCTACCCTATCACCTACCTTGTGGTGAACTTTCAGTGTCTTTCCTCAACCCGTCTTACCTATGACTCTCTCCTGCTGTAGCAGTTCAGTCAAATTTTAAAAGAAGGCTCATGGTAGATTGGAATCGGGAACAGCGAACTCAAGATAACTTCAAAACTTGTCAGTTCATTTAAAATACATTAAATGATTATGCCGAGATCGAGTTTGCATTGTGTTACTGGATCGATGTGGATTTGGGTCACTCAATTTGCATAGCCTTGACTAACGGCCACTTTTACATGGTTCTAAATGAACATTTAAACACTCAAAGCAAATATTTAACTGTATTTTTAGGGGTTTCGTTTACTTGGTTTAATTGGGATGAGATTTCACCTCACTGACATTTGTTTTATGAGGGAATGACAGTGAAATGTAAGATAACCCAAAATGGCAGAACAATCCCCAACCATACAGCGTAAAACCAGGGGTTAGTTTGTTTTATTGAAGAAAAGTTGAAATTTTTTTTTATTTAATGTAAGAAAACCATGAAAAACAAGTCATCTTATACTATAAAGCAGTTAAAGGTTACGCAATAATGCCTGACTCTAAGGTCATGTTTTGCCTATTGAAACCTTTATGAGTGTGTTTTAGAATACCCTTTTGGTTTTCCTCTCTTCTTCTTGTTCACTTATCCCCTTCCCACCTCATCCCCTTTTACAGCTGTATGCCTGTTACATAGACTAAACCCTTTCTTGGATGTGACTAGATCTGGAGTTGAACATCAGCTGGAGCTCCTTTACGTTACATGTATTTTCTCTCCCTTATGATTGCAGTTGCCCAAACATCGTCTTGATATGATATCTGCTGGTCATGACTCCAATCTGACTCTGTTTTGAAAAATTGGACAGAAGACGCTAAAAGTTTACAGTAATGATGAGCCTAGTTTGAAAAACTTGACCTGGTAGGCCATAGGATAGGCCATGGCCTATACCATGGGCTTATAAGGCCATATGGCCTACCCCAGGTTTTGTTTACCCTCCTTCTGGAAAATTGCTGTAGCTTTTGACTGCTTGAAAAAAGTCTTCCTTAAGTAAAACTGAATAAAATTTCTTCGACTGAGACAGTAGATCAGACAGTGGAAAGCCTGTGATACAGAATTCTTTGGCGGTGGAAAATAACTTGTCATGAATACTTGGTAATTTACATGGGTGTTCTTAAAGATTTGCATGGTATCTCCCAACATTTTTCGTGAAGTACCTTTTTTTCAGCAGATTTTTGGATATTTTTTGCTGTGTTTCTTTGTTAAATGAATTACTTAATGAGACATAGGTGGAACATGGGCTGATCAACTGTCCCCAAGCCTCTCTCGGTCATTGAAACCTATTGGGAGGTTGCAGATAAGGACTGATAGTGACGATGAAAACTACTTCAACCTCATGAAACCTTTATATGTTTGTGTTTTCAGCTCGATAATGATAGTGAAGAAATGCACAGCCTCTAATCAGTTACCATTATCATAGAATCTGACAGAGCATTCCTTTCAACTGCCAGCTCCAAGGAGAAGTACAGTCTGTACAAATAGGTTGGCAGTGCAGTTAAAAAAAAACAATATTGTGAATAGTTTTACCTTTAACTCCAAACGATAATACATGAATAGTTGAGTTTGTGTCATGCAGTAATGTCACATGTGAAATCCGACAATGCAACTTTTCAAATGACTGCTTTGATGTAGACTCATATTTCCTGGCAATTGAAATTGTTGAAGTTTTGTTTATCTGGAAAATTATTAAATATTAGATTTTGCAAGCTTTTTTGCTGTTATTGGCAAGGTCCTGCCACTGCCCACCCCTGTGGATATAGCTGGAAGAGGCAATGGTGATTGATCAAATGATGAAGCTGGTTCCAGTCTCGTCTCGAATCTGGAGGAAAGACATGCACATATGCACACAATGTCCACGATCATTAGAAGAGTTTGTTGACATAGAAACACGAGTGTCAGTATGGCAGAACATTCTCTTTCAGTCCAGGTAAGTAGTGTGCAATGTTTGCTGAAATCGTTTGTCTGCTTCACTCGAGTTAAGTAATCTATGTGATTTTTCACTGTGTCTGCTAAATTTAAACAGTTTTTCGGTACTTTGGTTATTTAGCTGAGCAAATTGAGGATATTCTGTTGCCATATTTACAAAGAGCTGCACTGAAAACAGTAAACAGTTTGGTGAGGATTTTGTGGCAGCTTTTGATGCCATACATCAAACAGGAGAATTAAGAGTTCCATCAGATATCCAAACACTGAGAAATGGGTTAAAAAAAAAAAAAAAAAAAACAGGCACAGCTGTTATGTTTTTTAACCACATTTTTTTGTGGTGTTTGGATGTCTGATCAAACACTTGTCTATTAATGAGTGTTTGGCAGTGGGCCCATTTTACAATTGTATGCTCAGTCACCCGGCCTATGAATGGCAATGAGGCTGGCAGTGACCTTGTTTTGACACAGACCTTACTGCTTTTCTCATGTAAATCATGTAGTTCATGATTATGCTAATTAGTCAACATTTGCATGAGAAAGACAGCAAGGTTTGTATCAAAACAAGGTCACCTCAAAGGCCTGGTCACTGAACACACAATTGTAAAATGGGCTATTTCTGGAGAAACTCAAAGTAAAAGTTGACCCACTTTTATGATGCACTTTGCACTGGAACTTGCTAGATGTCCTAAAGGATTTTGCAAATAAATTATGTAGATGTAAATAATTAGGATGACATATCCAAACCTTCTTCATGGTTCCAATATTTCCATTGTTTACTGTTCATGAATTATTGATGAATTTGGGAATTATTTTGTGTTCGTAACAAAATAATACTCAGGGCCTGATTAACTGGCGAATTTCGATAAATTTGAAGTTATTGCGTGATTGAATAAAAAGGTGTATTTCAGTTGCATTTTTCGCGTACTGTCGACACTAAGTCCACCAGCTTTCCTAAGCAAAAATGCTGTTTTTATCCTTTTGCAGCACATAATAACAGGGCCGCTCAGAGGGAAGGGCTGGGGGGGGCTTTAGCTCCCCCCCTACTTTTTTGCGAAAATAAAAATAAATTAAACAAAAAATAATTTAACAAAAATAACGGAGACAAAAACTCGAAAGTGACTAGAGTTACTGGCAGAGACAAACGCGCAGATAAATAGACAGAATTAAGTATTGGTCGTTACAGTTATGAAATATTTTTCGCTTTTAACCTTGTGCTAGCAGAGGTAAACGTCTTTTTAAATGGCTTCTTTTTCATGCGGACCTCTCAGGAAAACGCGTAGTTTCGTAATTGGTCATTTCGATCCAAACTAATTATTGAACAATTATTGAATACGGCTTTTGTATGATATGAAGATATGCAGATCTCGGAGGGTGTTATTCTCCTCAAGCCTTCGGCTTCGTCGGACAACACCCTCCTCGATCTGCATAATTCTCCATATCATACTCAGTTTCGTCCAATAATTGCTAACTATACAGCGTTGAGTTCAAGGCAGCTCAAGCAAAATCGTTGGATTTCTGGCTTATTTATAGTAATTAAAGGTTGATATCAGTAGTATAACAGTCTATGATATTTCAATTTAGTGATGGTGAATTTTGAAATCCGATAGCAACATCACTGAAGATGTGGAAAAAAGTTAATAGTTAAATCGCTATAAAAGCACTCTCCGTCACTTTAGAGAAATTAAATAAAAGTTCCCAAGCATGCTCGCCCTCCCCTCCCCCTCCCCCCCAAAAGAATTCAATTTAATTAATTAAGAAATTTCTATAGCGCATTTTCCTAACGCCCAAATGAGCTTTACAACGTCAAATAAATTATAATCTATACAGTAAAAAGTACAAATAAAGCAATATAAAAGCTAAAAGTCGAAAAATGCAAAAGTCTAAAAGTCATAAAAATAAAAAAAAATTAAATAAAAAAGTTTGAAAATAGGCTTGTCGAAAAAGATAGGTCTTAAGCTTAGCTTTAAAAATAGGGACAGATGCGCTGCTTTTAATCTCAAATGGAAGGGAATTCCAAAGGTCAGGCGCACACACTGAGAAAGCCCTCAAGCCAATCGATTTGAGCTTATGTGTTGGCTGCTCCAACAGAAGTTGGTCGGCAGACCTAAGAGCTCGCGTAGGAACAAAAGGACTGATTTCGTCCAAGCGTTCTTTAGCCTTCCCACTAAAAAACTTGCTGCGCGGTCCCTGTGATATGTCTCATGAATAGTTGTGGGATTTCTTTGCTTCCTTCAGCGTTATCGGAAGTCGTAACTTTTATCAGGCGTAGGAAAACGTATCCTGTTGGCCTGTCAATTGAACTGATCTTTATCTATTTACAGAATCAAATGAGTGGAGATTCAAGACAGGCAATCGATTGCAGAAGTTGTGGGTGGTGTTCACTAACTTCTGTTTTTCTACAAGACGAACGAGGTAAGTGCCTTCGCACTTCATTGGGAAGTGAAACTTGTTCAGCTGAAGGGGATAGGAAGGGATAGCGCTTGGACATTTCTTGTTTAATTTTTTAGATGTAATGTTTGTTACTGTGAAAGTAAATAAAGTACAAATTAGAGTTTCTTTGCTTTTCTTTTCTTTTCTTTTTTTTTTTTTTGCAACAGTTTTGTATGAAATTTCATTGTTCACCTGTCGTAGTATTCCCTTGGCATTCGAACAACTTTCTGTCGAATGAAAAGTCGTGTGCAAAAAATTGAAATGAGCTTCTTTAGCGTCCAAATGGAGCTCAACCCGTGTATGACTTAACTTTGCCTTGAGGCCCGTTTAGACGCAACTATTCATGCTTACGACTATCGCAGAATTTTGGTGCCCGAACAGCAAAGAAACAACCAAGGAATCGCTTGTGTTTCGGAGAACTAAGAGCGGCTGAATCACAGTACTAGCTCACCCTTTTGAACTTCCCTGAGCTTCGTTGTATTATTTAGAAAGGAAAGAAAAATCTTGTGTGGCAATACAGTATTTTGCAAATGATCAGTTTCTGGTGAATTGTGGGTAGATCCAGTCCTTTGTGGGGGCAAACGGCCATTTTAGGACGTAATTTGAAACTGTAATTTTGACCGTTTGCCCCCACAAAGGACTGGATCTACCCACAATTCACCAGGAACTGATCATTAGCAAAATGGGGTATTGGTCAATCACGTACCCAGAGTCCTCAGGCTCTTTGGCCAGCGGCTAGTCGCCAGGAGAGACTCTGGGATAATGGTAAAGAAATCAAAGTTTTTGATTGAATGGCCCGTCACGGCTTCCATTGTTTTACCCCAGATTTTCTGGGAAAATGGCGGCCATTATCGCAGAGTCTCTCCTGGCGGCTAACCGCTGGCCAAAGAGCCTGAGGACTCTGGGAACGTGATTGGGTATTGGTTTGTTTTGTGTACTTAGGACGAGTTTCGGCTGGTCAGTCTGCCGCTGATCGGTTACTCCATCGCCAGACCAGTTGAGGTGAGACGGATGCCAAATTTATCGGCGATAGAGGTTAAGTGTTGTGTTTGTTGAAGTATTAATTGTTGCTGTTGTTATTGTTTATTGTATAATGAGGCTAACTGTTTCCTTTGGCAGGCTGATGGTATCAACAAGGAACTCGTGTTCAAACTCCAATACAAGACACACATTTATTTCTTCAGAGCAGGAAATGAATACACCTTTTTCCGGTACGGAATAACTTTTTTTGTTTAAAGCTCTGCCTTTTCAACTAACATGACACCCGTTCAGTGACTCAACGTGTATAGACAGACTTCTTGGACATATAATGCGAGTATGTGTCTAATTTCGACGATGAATTGTGGGGCGAGAAAAAAACACGCCCCTTGCGTGAGGAAACGCGTCGTATTTCTCCCGCCCTACTATCCATCAAAGAAATTAGAGACTACTCGCAGTCTAGCTTGGACACACTTTCTGGATGGTCTAGAGAGCGCGGGGAGAAGGCGAAACCTGGTGATAGTAACAGGGGAGTGGGGGAGGGGTCGAGGGGTACTCCCTCATATGCGCTATATAGATATGTGCGGCCCCAAAGGGTATGGCCTTTTAGTCGTTGTGGTCTGAAATGGGCTATCGATTTTGAACATTTTGGTCTGAAATAGGATATGGTTTGTGCACTCTAGTCTTGAATTGGGTATGTTTCTTTAGAAGAAGCTACTTCTTCATCATTAAGCGACATGACCATCCTCAAAAGCCCTTCATTTTTGTCTTTTAATTATGTTTACGCCAACCGTGTACGTGAAATAAGTCTGAAATACGGTATGGAACTTTTAGTCAGGTCTGTAATAGGGTAGTGAAAATCGAGGATTTTGGCCTGAAATAGGGTAAGGGGTTTCAGGAAGCGAGCCGCACACCCCCACCCAATTTTTCTGGGAGTACCCCCCTGGGGGAGGGGGGGGCTAGGATAGTGGTTAGCCTCCCACGCAGTCGTTTTTAGGGAAGTCGTATTCATTTTCACCTCCTCCCCACTAATTTGTGGGGAGGAGGTGAAATACGAGTCTCCTAAAAACGACTGCGTGGGAGACTATCAATAGCTAAGATAGCAGTTCATCTTTCTTTTGCCCTCCATAACTCCCTCGTTGCTTCAATCTCGCCACCCTGTTGATGCATCTCGATTACTGAGAAGGGGATTCAGCCAGCAGTCTATAAAGAGAATTGTGAGTCGTGGTCTTCCGTTAGGCTGTAGAAATGAGGAAGCCATTTCAAAGCAATTCAATTCAAGGTGTGGGCTTATGTCACATTGATTGTATGGGCCGGTGGTGGTATTGATCCACAGCCTACTGGTAGCATGGGCGACCCTAAAAGATCGAACGGTGGAATGGCGGAACGCCGGAACGGCGGAAAATCACCCGAAATCCTAAAAGCCGGAACGACGGAAAATACCCCCAAATCCTAAAAGCCGGAACGACGGAAAATGCCCCCAAATCCTAAAAGACGGAACTACTGAAATATAACTAAACAAATGGAATAAGTACAAGGTTTGGGAAAACTAGTAATTTGAAATATTTGTGAGGTTGTGTCACCGAGGTAGATGACTTCCCATCGGTTTTCGTGTCACAGAATTATCCCGAAAAAGGATAAAAACAGCCAAATATGTAAAGTCTTAAGTGTGTATTCTACAAAATATACATTTCCTTGTGTACATTTCCACGGAAATTAAAATGATATGGTGCACAAAAACACGTTATGGAATAAGTCAACCACGCAACAGAAATGACAGCTTTCATGCCACACAGAGAAATCGGTGGACACTTAACGTTTTACATTTGCATGGACAGGGCTTCCTGAAAGCGCAAAACTTATTTCCCACCAAAAAAAAAAAAAAAACTCAGCCTTGCCCAAGGGCACAAAACTAACTAATTTGTCGCACTGAAATTTCATCTGCATGTGGCCGCGCAGCATGTGTTCGAAAGCTGTCATTTCTGTTGCGTGGTTGACATGTTCCATAAGGTGTTTTTGTGTACCATATCATTTTAATCTCCGTGGAAATGTACGCAAGGAAATGTATATTTTGTAGAATACACACTTTAGACTTAATATATATGGCTGTTTTTATCCTTTTTTGGGATAATTCTGTGACACGAAAACCGATGAGAAGTCATCTACCTCGGTGACACAATCTCACAAGTTCAAATTACTATTTTTCCCAAACCTTGTACTTATGCCATTTGTTTAGTTATATTTCAGTAGTTCCGTCTTTTAGGATTTGGGGGCATTTTCCGTCATTCCGGGTTTTAGGATTTGGGGGTATTTTCCGTCGTTCCAGCTTTTAGGATTTGGGGTGATTTTCCGCCATTCCGGCTTTTAGGGTCGCCCGGTAGCATCGCTTGATGAAGACCAGCAGTATAGCGGTCGAAACGTGGCTATCCAAATCAATGGGAGTAAATCTAAGACAAACAATTGACTTGGCTATCATTTCAAACCGCGATGACAAACTCCTTTCATGATAAAGTATAAAATAGTTAAGCAAGGCTTTCTGGTGGTATATCATTCAATATCGCACGTGTCACTTGTATTTTGTTCGTATATACACTCTCCTCTTATATTCTTAGTATGAACAATACAATCTTCCTGTTTCAGGTGGATGGAGGTGTTCGCCAGCGCAACCCAGAGCACGTCAAGAGTCCGTATTTTCAGTCGCCAAATCAGTGCTGTTCCTAAGACGGCAAATTATTATTTTAACGCAAAAGGACAGAATGCTCTCCGCGCATTTATTATTGTATGTCCATTATATCTCCCACGGCATGTTCTGTCTTCCTATTGACCGACCGCGGTAGATTAATTGAAATCGCTCAATTGAGAAGCCGCCAGTAATGTATTGAATTTCTTTTACAAGATGTTGGATAGTTTCTCGTACAGCATATAAACATAGATATAATAATAATTTAAATTAACATAGATTTCTGAAAGGACCCAATCTATCATGCTGCTTCAAATATCTTTAGAGAAATATTTTATGCCGGGTTTTGACTCTTCGCGCCACGTCGGGTCGTCACGCAATCCACTGATCGTAAATGGTTTCGGGTAGGCTGCGGTGCTTTTTGCCTTATCACCAGTAAGGAACAAAACAGACCAATACTTTCTTGTTTTCCTACGCAATATGTCTTCTTGATAGGTCATTACTAAGCTGACTGACATTTTTCATAGGAAACGTGCGTGACCTTAAAGGAGAACTGTCACAGCAAATCTTGTCATAAGTTGTTCAAATCGTGAGGAAGCACTTATTCTTGTCTTTTATGGCGATTTTGCCGGGACACAATGACGAATTTTTATATTTTTCCATTTCCTCCTCATTATCCGTGGCCATAGATAACCGCAATTAGTTTTACTAAGTACTTCGTAGGGGTCTCACTTTACAAACACATGTCTGGGTTTAGACCCAAACTACGCGACAGTGCTCCTTTAAGACGCGGGCTAAACGCCGTACTTCACATGAGCCGAACTTAACTCAGCCCATTAAGTTCATGTGAAGTACGGCATTTGACCCAATTAAGTTCAGCTGATTTTACTTAGTTGGAACGGCTGAGGCGTTCTTCACGGCTGGCCAGGCGTGAATAACGCCTGAATATAAACTTTGGGTCAAACGCCGTTCTTCACACGAGCCGAAACAAACGCATAATCATGTTTTAAAATGTATAAACCAGCCTCGATCTGTTTATTTTCGCGATCTAGTTACGTTCGGCTGAATTAAGTTCGACGTTTGACTCAGTTGGCAAACTTAACTAATTTTGGTCGACCTAAACTGTAATTAAGTTCGGCTCATGTGCAACGGCGTTTAACCCAGGCCTAAGAGATAGATTGATTAGTAACATTGCGTGACGAGCTGGTCCATTTTACTATGTACATGTAGCAGTAGCAACATGCGGGATATTTTGGGAGGCTTGTAAAGGTTCTCTCATGTTGTGTTTGTATATACAACCCGCAGGCAAAGATTTGCGTATTTTGATATTTTTTCTCAACTTCCTGTCTTGCGTTAGATTTTAAAAGCACAAATCTACCATTTTCTAACAAACGACAATAACGTTTCTCCCTTCTTTTCGTGATCACATACCCTTGCTTGCACCATACTCAGATTCTTTCAACGGCTTCGCGGCCAGAAATCGCGAATGTTACCAAAGACGGTTGCTCTGTGGAGACGGTTCCATAGATGTAGGAAGAGTTGTTGTAATCTTGTCCCTCCTTTTTTACACGGCTTCTCGACACATTTTTCTTGCCCTGCCCTCCTTCCACCTTGCAAAAGGAAATCAAAACCCTCAATGGCTTACTCTTTTGAACCTCGATTTAACGAACCTCTGTGTATCGAAGTCCTAGATGTAACGAACGATATTCTTTAGTCTGATCTTGTATGGAATGTATGGAAAAAGACCTTGATGTAACGAAAAGATTTCCCTAGTCCCTTGGCACTTCGTTAAATCGAGGTTACACTGTACCTTTCCTTTAGCTTTAGCATGCTTCCCCCGCCCCTCCCCAATATTTCCAGTATCCCGTTTTACCCCAGCTAAGGGGAAGGGAGGGTAGGGGAAATTTGCCAAATCCTACACCCCTCCCCTCCAAAACCAAGGCGCCTTAAGTATAATCACATTTTATAAGATTTGGTGTGGGATCTGAGAGCTGTTTCAGTCGTGAAGTAGAACAACATACCTGCTTTCTGCTCGCGTTTTTGAAGTTGAATTCTGAATGATAAGCTCTACAGGAACAAACAGTGTTCAGTTGGTATAGCAGAGCGATGTACTAAATGTTAGGTATGCATTAATTATACATTAAAAAATGCAAAACACAACGGTCCAAGATTCAAACCTGAGCGTGACTGAACAAAGCGTCACGCAATCTTGTAACGCGTGTGGTCGAATTCTATTTCCAAGAGGAATGTCGCTTTAAGCAGTGTTTGTGGGCCTAAGGCCAGTGATTTTTCGCCCGAATGTCGTCAGATTTCGTCTAGAATTCTTCCGAATTTTTTAGTAAACCCTATAATACTTTACAGGTATAGTCATACTATTTAATCTCTATGAATCTGTAAGTATTGATATGCTTTGTATAGCGTAGTGACTTTAGCAGGAATTGCAGCCAGGTGACGTCCCTGTGAATAACGTGCTTATACAATTAATTCTGTATTATTGCAATTATAAGAACGCGTAACTGCCGACTTGGGTAACCAAGTGTTTTTAATTGGAAAGTTATAGTAGCGGCTTTTAATAGCTTAACTAATTTAAAATGTTATCGTACGTAAAGAATGCTTTTATTTTTTGTAAGTAGCAAGTATTAAAAGGAGTAAACTGGGAGATGGGAGCTGTTATTGTGGAGAAATGTGGGTTGTGTATTCACTTGGACTGTGAGCAGTCCTCTTTCTTTCCTTGGTCGACCTTGTGAGGAAGGGGAAGTCAGGGAGAGCTCGCGCTGACTTCCGCTCGCTTACAACTGCTCGCAGTCTAGTACGCATTCGGAGTGCGAAACTCCTCTCATTTTATACAGACTGCACCCTGAAATGTACCTTTGGCAAAAGTTGGTCGCCCCGTGAAACGCGGCCAGCTTGTTACTCAG
This sequence comes from Pachyseris speciosa, assembly GCA_016490735.1. Taxonomy (NCBI): domain Eukaryota; kingdom Metazoa; phylum Cnidaria; class Anthozoa; order Scleractinia; family Pachyseridae; genus Pachyseris; species Pachyseris speciosa. The sequence continues at coordinate 3,013,418 of JAEMWC010000003.1, read as the reverse complement.
CTGGGCGAAAGCTCTATATCGTATTTTAAAGATTGCAAACATAAACACATCTTCGAATCAAAGAAATGTTAGCTTTGTTTTCTTTCGCTCAAAGGTTTTGTTTTTGTTATTTTGTTTATTTGTTTGTTTGTTTGTTTGTTTGTTTTTTTAACTATAAATGACTATCTTTGTCCACGTCTGTTGATATTTGTTTAGCTTTAGCACACTTTTGACCAAGACGCGTAAATATTCCCACGGTGTAACCTTGTTACAGAGAAAGAATATGAATGATAAAGGTACTACGAACAATAAGGAGAACTCCTTTGTAGCCCCTGAACATTTCGTGCACTTTTGTTTAGGACAAGTTCTCATTTAACTATCTAAGTAACAAAATCAGTGCACCATATTTGGTGCAAACGTTCTTCATCGGACACCCAAACATCGAGAGATGGCTTGAATAAACGAGGCGCGGCCTAGTTTTTTCTAACCGAGCTCAAGGTGCTTGGATATTCGATGAAACAAACTTTCGAGTGTTAGTGATAAAGCTTTTCAAGCCATTGATAATTTCTCAGAGAAATTCAATGCAAAATGTTATTATAATTACATGTAAGATCACATCTCCAGACCTCCTAGGTGACCTGTTTGTTGTGCCGTTTTTAGTTGCCTTTAACGCGGAGTCTGGTAGCTATCCAAATAAGGGGTTCTGAGGCTTCATTTTTGCGATTGAGAGAGAATTTGTAGGCATGACTCTTGCTTGCCGAATACAAGAGTGCAGCGCTGGTGGGAACTTTAACTGTTAGACCAATGTCGATCAGCGCGCGCGGCAGTTTAATTTGTATTAGTATAAATCTACTAGCGTGATTTCTATCGCGTGATAGCTGATGAGGGCACTTCCCGAATCAGCTATTACGCATAGAAATCGAGAGCAAATAATGTAACTGTTTTAGTATGAATCTACTAGTCGTTCAAAAAAAAAATAAATAAATAAAAATATAAAAAATAAAAAAACGCGAAGAAGCAGCCGCCATTTTGTTGACAACCGCTACTCACTATCTATCACAGAATAGATAGCGAGTAGCGTAGCCAATCAGAGAACGGCATTCGTGATAGAACGCTACTAGATTTATATTAATTAACAATTAGATTATTCGCTCTCGATTTCTATGCTGCGCCCTCATCAACTATCACGCGATAGAAATCTCGAGCTCATAATCTAATTGTTAAATCAGAGAAACTGAATGAAATTTAGAACTACCATAGGTTACTTTGGGTACGTTTACATTTAGGAACGAAATAAGTAAGAACTTTATTCAAGTGTCGATGTTTTTAGACCATGTGGGCTAATTGGGGACACGATACTAAGTTGTCATTAAGAGTATAATAAAAATTCTAAAATGCTAAAAAACCTAGTCTAGTAACAACAGAAGTATGTACTTGAAAAAAAAATTAAGCATTGTTCCAATAGAGGATATATATTGTTTTTAGAAATGCATTAATTATGATTTTAAAAATTATTTTTTTTAAAATCTATGATAATGTTAAAAGTTTGAATTATATAAGTTAAAAACCGTGCCCGTAGAGAACAAAAGTTGATGAACTAGGCCTCTTATTTAGAGTGCAAAATTTACTGGCTGCACAGGTTGCAGCATTTGCTGTTGTTACTTGAATATCACAAAAGGTCCCGTTTTCTTATTTCATATCTAATTATTGCTACGTTTGACGAGTCTTTCAAGTCTTTTGGAAGCTTTGATCATAAGAGAGGGCCCATGTATCTGATAGAATGTTTGCCATAGCGTGTAGTGTTAAAACGAATAACAGCAAAATCACAGTTCCTGAGCACCTGAGTGGGATGTTTGCGTACGAACAGATCAGAGACACAAGTTGGTGTAAGCCCTTTCTTAACCTTGTACATCAGCACTGCCGTATCTTATGGGCGTCTATTGTGTAACATTGGCAATTTCAGTAGCACGTCCTAATAGTTCATCATATAAGCTCGGAGTGGGACCTACATATAGCCCTCAAAGCCCTTTCCTGTACTCTCATAAGCTTTCTCTAGTCCGAAGACTTACAAACATGAGTGCCACACTAGGTGACAATAAGTAAAATGAGGCAGGATAAAACGTTTGTAAAACAGGAGCTTTGCCCTACAGGGGACGAGTGTGTTTATTCTCTTCTTTCTTGCAATATTTCATTTTTCGTTGTTGTTGTTATTTTTGTTTCCGTCAACCCGCTCTCCTGTGCTAATTCAGTAGTTGCAAACCATAGGATGCGAGCATTCCACAGCTAACAGCCTTTCTGCACAAGGTTTACAGGGCGACTCTATTTAACTTGTGCCTAGCTCAGCAACCAAGGATTGTGCGAGATCTTGCCGATTCCACATAAGCATATTCCTTGGGTTAAGAGGGCTACATTTAAAATTTTATTTTTAAAGTGTGGTACTGCGTCGTATGGGGAGTAGATATCAATCCACAGTCTTATAAACATCTGATAACATATGTCATCACGGTGAACATAGGGCTGACATTCAAGCGCCACCGATTCAAACCTCTTGACAAAATATTTGTTCCCGCGCGGTTTTTTAGTCGCGCGACAATTTTCGTCATTTTAAAGCCATTTACGCCGTTGTCACATCGATTGCATCCTTGTCACATAAATTGGGCACGTTTTAAATTCCTTTATTGAAAACATGTAATTCGCGTGCGTTAACAGTATTTGTTTAAAATGAAGACATGATCCTCGCAGTTGTGAACGCATGCAATTGCGTAAATTAAAGAAGCCTGAAAAACAGTCAGGACTTCACCGGGGTTTGAACCCGTGACCTCAGGCTTCTTTTTCTTATTTTTTTTCTTTTTCAGGCTTCTTTACGCAATTGCATAAATTTCGTTCACAACTGCGAGGATCATTTCTTCATTTCATTTCATTTTATTTAATTTCGTTTCCGCTGTTCATATATGATTTTTTTCATATATCATTCCAAGAGAAAATGAGGGACAGAGAGGGAGAGTAGGGGCGTTGGCTGGGATATGTGAATTTCACTAAAGTTATTTTTAGGTGCCCTTCAAAACGGAAGTCGCTTTCCCTGGACGTCCGCAACTATTGAGCACAACGTCATAAGAAGTCATCGGAGCGTGCCAACATGGCATTGTGTAATTGTGGCTCAGTGTTAAATATTCAGTATGGCTTTCGCAACTGGAATTTTTAGGCATCTACATTTCGGAATCAATATTGAAAATTACTGCAATGAAAGTGTTTCGGGTACAAATTCCCCAGAAATTGCCGAAAATGTTTCAGATAATTTCATACCGCAAAGTAAAGAGAGAAAGCGAAAGCTTTGTTATGATCAGCCGTCGAGCGAAACAGTGGCCTCAAAAGATGACACCTCTGCTTCTTTTTACCCGGGTGGAAAAAAGCATCGTGAAGAAATCCTCGAATCGCGGTTAAAGCGTTGAAGAACATGGCTGTCAAGAAACGCAAGCAGGTTGAAGAGCTGTACCGAACATCAAGCATTTCTTGAATAAGCGTTTGATGCGATTCGTAATGTTTTGCAACGTGCTGTTGTTGTTCTGATACAAAATTCCAACGCATGGGACGCTTCTCCTCTAGCGTGATGGAGAGGTCATCCATCTCTTTTCTGGTGGGCATATTCGCTGTTTTCTTCCCAACATGATTTGTTGCTTTTCATTTCCTGTCTTCTTTCTTGAATGTCGAAGCAGCGCTCGAATCGGTATTTTTACCCGCTGTGGGACGTGTGGTTTTCCTTTGTTTACAACTAGATTTTCGTTTCCGTTTTGTTCCTCTGTCGATTTCGCTCCCCTTGTGCCACCTGGAAATGTCGGGTCTTCCTCACTGTAATCGATGTCGCTTCCATCGCTTGAAGTGAGATCACAGGGGGCAGAGGAGACCTATTTGATCGTATGTCTAGTTAAATTCACCGAACAATGGCATCGTGAATCGATCTTGTTGATTTGAATCAACGTACGTGATCAAACTACAAACATGCGATCATGTTACGGTGCGGCTGAAATCCTATGTTTGTAGTTTGATCACGTACGTTGATTCAAATCATCAAGATCGACTCGCGCTGCCATTGTTCGGTGAATTTAACTAGACATACGGTCCAAATAGGACTCTGTGCTCGCTGTGGTGAGATCTAAAGAATACCTAAAAAATAGCTGTCTAAGCCAAATGTTTGCTCGAATGCACAATAAATTGTTGAATCTATCTCCCACTCTTGGTTTTCGGTCAAAATATGCCATTTTCCTTGCTTCTCAAACTCACTTTCGTCAACAAAGCGCAATATTTCACGCGGAAAGCCGTTTTGAATTTCTTGTGATCAAGCGCGCCTGCTGACTTTGCGGACGTCTCGGGAAACAGACTTCCGTTACTGTGACATCTAAAAATAACTTAACTGAAATTCACATATCCCAAGGGCCAAACTAGGCGTCTCCCTCTCTGTCCCTCATTTTCTCTTGATCATTCACAAGTGTTTGTTTACTCATTTTCGCGATCAGAGCAAATGAGGTCAGCTAATGAGGTTACAATTAAAATCGTGCGGAATATCACCTGATACTTAGACGATAGGGCCGTAGGCCGAGTTGGCTAAAATCAGGCGATATTCCACAGGATTGAGCAGGATAATTGTTTTATTATTCAACACACTGATAACTGTAGTTCTAGTACCTAGAGTCTTCGCTGTCCCTGACCAGCGGTTGGGAAACGACCGAATCTGGCAGCCTCTGATCCAGAGGTCCGAAAAAGAACGGACCCCCGGTTGATGTCCACATGCTTGGGGTTCCGCACCGCGAAAGAGTTTTGTTTTACTTTCGTTTATTTGAATTGATCTTCCGAGAGTCGCTCGTTTCTTTCTTCAAGCGTGCTCAGCAAAGAACGAAGACCGGAGGTACGAGATTATCTACTGTTCGTGAATAACTACTGTACCGGCTCCATCGCGTTAAACATGAGTGTTTACCACATCTCTTGTGAAGGTTCATGAATAATAATAATAATAATAATAATAATAATAATAATAATAATAATAATAATAATAATAAACTACCGCAAAGAAGGCAGTGATTTCCATAAACATCATAAATTAACAGAGTGTCACCTGTATGTAAGGATGATGGAACATACACATAAGCATGCTGTTTTGCTTATGTTACTTTATGGTTGTTTATGAATGTCAGAAGTTCAAAAGGAGATAAATCCCAATAGAGCGTAGCACCGGAAGTCTTTGGACCCCTGGGTTGGCGATGTAATCAACTGAAGTAAGGGGCAGGTCACCCAAAGGTAAACGAAAACAACAACAAACAAATAAAAAAGAAAACGTCGAATTTATGAACTGTGCAGTTGCTATACAACGGGACAGTTACAAACAATACATTCGAATTCTAAATGATATTTCAAGCGCGAAATCCTTTCATTTAAGGGAGCAATATACCTGAATGCTACGTTTTTGTGTTTTTTTACCTTGAAACCTTATTATCTTCTCGAGATTTCATGCCATCCAAAAAAACCCATCATAGCTTTGTAGTACATAACCCCATAAATATCTCAGAATTTTTGGGGGATTTTTACAGTGTTTGTGAGGAAGAAGAGAAGGTGGGAGGGGAGAGTGATTTTAAGGGATGGTGAGAAAAATGAAGATTTTAAGGTGATTAAAACTTAAATTTGGAGGTTAAAAATTAATCAACGAACACCAAACAGTCCACCCTCAACCTGGCAAGCACCCGCGTTGTAGTGGACATTCTGAGTTGTTGTGTGTGATTTATTTTCCCTTTACAATTTTTTCATCAATTCACTTCTTATTTCATTAATATTCAGGTATATTGCCCCCTTAAAGAATACAACCAGTGCAATGGACCTCAAGAGACAAAGGACAAAATCTCCTGAGTATCGTCATACGATCTGTATTGGCAAAACTAAATGGACAAGCGAATAAAGTCTATTACAGCAGTATCAAAAAAGCTGGCAGCTAGTGTAAATAAGTTTTATGACCACCACTCGCTGTTTTATCATTGCTCGAAAATCTAGCAGAGTATAGTAGAAATTTTCGTTACAAGTAGCTGAGCTGCATGACAAGTAATTGTACTGTTAGCTAGCCTGTGTACATTCGCCTCCTCCCCTCAAATAAATCAGGGAGAGAGACTCTCCCCGATTTATTTGAGGGGAGGAGGTGGATGTACACAGGCAAGTTGGAGTAGGGTGGCACACGTGACTTTATTTCCATTTTAGTTTTGTAGATGACACCCGCCCTGACTGGGAAAAAGAACTAGAATTATCGTATGCTGAACTCATATCCTATTTAGAAGCTCCCTAAAATGAACAACTGAAAACAAAAACTCAAACCAAAACAAACAAAAACAGGTATCCGTATTAAGCGGATGCGACTTGCAAGTAATTTTTTTAAACGCTGAGTCTTAAAGGCTCTCATCGAAACACAATTTAAAGTGGTTTTTGAATTAAAAACTGTTGTTTTTTATATTCCAGTTTACCCCGCAATGCTGTTTCACTAACCTTCGAAGCTCTAAATGGAAAAAGGAAGAAACAAAACCAAACCGTGAACAGAAAAATGTTCACAACAGTAAAAGCATCTATCCACAACAATCGCGTTTTGTTGCCATTAAGGAACTGAGGCAAACAGACGCAGCTATACCGTCCCTACATTCCACTCTCTGAAAACGTGAACAAAGGATCTTTCGTGTTGTATTTTTCATTGAGGACCAGTCATTTCCTTTATTTTTCTACCCACAGAGCCATCGATATTTGCTACATTGTGCTTATGAAGTGCTTGCAAATTCCCTTTTAGACTGTTAAGTTTCTTTTCAAGGATTGCCGTAGTTGAAATTATTTATTCATTACAACGCTGGATAAAGTTTGTCTGACAAAAAAAATTACTTCCAAAAATTGAACCTCGATTATCCGGACTCGTTGGGACTGATCTAAACAGTCCGGATAATCGAGAGTCCGGATGATCGAAAATATGAATATTAATGAGCCAAAACTAAAACTGAATGACTGAACAAGTGGAGCGTAAAATTTCACTTAGAAACAAAGAACACCTGAGCAAACCAGAGATCAGTGAAGTGCACTGCTGTAGTACGTACGGAAGCCCAGGGGGGCCACTGACCTGTTTTGTTTTTCTTTTTGACTTTTTCATTTTTACTTTTACATTTTCCGTTTTGAGTTTAGTTTCTTATTATTTAATTTTTGTTTTAGTTTCTCTTTTTAAGGTTTCAGTTTTGCTTTCAAGTTTTGTTTTTTTCATCGCTCGTTTTGATTTTATTTTTTGATTATTTAATTTGTGTTTTAGTTTTAATTTCTAAGTTTGTCTATTTGTTTTTCAGTTTTCGCTTTTTAGTTTTCAGTTTTACTGTTTGTACTTAAAACACAAAAACAAAAACAAAAACAAAATCCAAAAAATCAAAAACGAAAACGAAAACGGGTGGACGGGATAGACCATCATGCTTTGCTGTTGTTGCACAACACACGGCGGCTTAGATCACAAACAACTTGATCTGTTGGTTTCATGTTTGGAAGTGTTGACAGGCGTAGCACGACTCCTGGTGGTTTTGTCATGTTGTATACTTGACCTTTAGAGGTATGTTGTTTAAAGATCTTCCTCTTTTGTGTCTTTCTTTTAGCAAAGGTTGATTCTCAATTAAATGCCATTTGCTCAATAAGATGCTCTTTAGGTTAGGCACGCGTAGTTGTATGGCGTGATAAAAGGCAATATCTTCTTGCGGATTTCTTGTTTCTGCCGGAGTGCCGACTTCCTGTCCGTAAATTTAACTTTGTAATATGCGAGAACCTTGTTGACCAGAAAATATGGGTAGCCTCGTGCATGCAAACGTGATTCAAAATCTCTTATATTCTCCTCAAAACGTTTTTAAAGAATTGGTTCTCCATAGGTTTGAAATGCGTTTAAATGTCAAAGACAGAGGCTTCGTTGAATCTTTTCCACTCGAGTGGTTTCATTCTGTCATAATTTCTGTCTCTACTGTAGCCTGCGAGCAAGCCGTCTCCAGTTTTTTGTTGCGGCGACAGTCATGCGAGCAGCTTCACCGCTTGCATGACTCTCGCCGCAACAAAAAACTAGAGAGCCTGCTCACAGGCTATCTCTACCGCAGACATAATGTTTGCGAAGACAACTGCCATTTTAGCGCCCATTACTATGGCGATTCCATGACTTTAATAGTTCTTTAAGAGAGTGGGTTGGAATCGGAGTGTCTTTCTTAAACCGTAGAATCTTTCGTATGCCTTGCATAGTGTCTATTCCTTCTTCAAGGCCCTGCCAGGGGGGTTCCCGTGTCGCTTGTCTGAATTTTAAAATCTTTCGTGTCAGTGTTTAAATCACCAATTCCCGGCCTTGATTTCACTGTCGGAATTTTGCCGGTGATGATGTCTCTCGTCGGGATTTCATTTTATGTGCTGTCGCTACTTTTTGGGTCATGTCGCTTGTCGGAATTTACCCTGGCAGGGCCTCTTGTTCCTGTGGGATATTAATGTACAGGCTAGTAACATCCATTGTACTTGATCGTATTCTCCTGTCAGTGTTTTTGCTATAGGCTGAAGGATGTTGATATTCGTTCTGTAGGGCATCACAGCCCGAAATTATCGGGCGTCCGAAAGGGTTTTTCTTGTGAATCTTTGTAAGTGTGTCAAACACTGATATGCGAGGTTGCGACCTCCAAGGTGCAGGTCGTTAATAACATTTTACACCCTTTGAGAGAAGTTAAATTTACGGACGGGAAGTCGGCACAAATGGCTTTTAATCGAAAATCAACCTTTGCTATCAAGATATGTAAGAGGAGGGGGGGCCATGCGCACAAGAGCCAAACTCTAAAGGTCAAGTATACAACATGACAAAACCACCAGGAGTCGTGTTACGCCTGTCAACACTTCCAAACTTGAAACCAACAGAGGATGAAGTAAAGTACTTGATCAAGTTGTTTGTGATCTAAGCCGCCGTGTGTTGTGCAACAACAGCAAAGCATGATGGTCTATCCCGTCCACCCGTTTTCGTTTTCGTTTTCGTTTTCGTTTTTTGATTTTTTTGATTTTGTTTTTGTTTTTGTTTTTGTTTTGGTTTTGGTTTTTGTGTTTTAAGTACAAACAGTAAAACTGAAAACTAAAAAGCGAAAACTGAAAAACAAATAGACAAACTTAGAAATTAAAACTAAAACACAAATTAAATAATCAAAAAATAAAATCAAAACGAGCGATGAAAAAAACAAAACTTGAAAGCAAAACTGAAACCTTAAAAAGAGAAACTAAAACAAAAATTAAATAATAAGAAACTAAACTCAAAACGGAAAATGTAAAAGTAAAAATGAAAAAGTCAAAAAGAAAAACAAAACAGGTCAGTGGCCCCTCTGGGCTTCCGTAAGTACGGCGCGCGTGAGCTCAAAACGCGTACAAATTTGTGTTTTGAAGTGAAAAAAATTCAGTTTGAACCGGAGTATCATTACTTAATTTCAAGGGAAGTAGTTTTGCTGCGGATCTTAAATGTGGCTAATCAATATTCATGAAAAACTGGGACCAGCTAAGCAAGTCCGGATAATCGGAAAATCAGGATAATCGAGGTACGGATAATCGAGGTTCGACTATATGGCTTTCGTGTCGCACATTTCCATCACATGCGTAAGCTTGGGTAACTTTTAGTCGAGATCTACGTGGTTAAAAGCCCATTTTCACCCACAAACATAGTTCCCTGTAAGTAATTTTGTTGATCGTAGCAGCGTCTGCAACTACTCTTTAAGAGACTGTAATGGCAAATTTGTTATTCCCCGCCATGCGCAAATTACATGAAAAGTTGCTTCAGCTACACAGGATCAGTTTTATTGAATAGCTTACATGTTGAGCTGATACAGGCTGACTTTCTCAGAGCGTTCCAGACTGGCTTTGGGCATTTCTTTTGTGATCCTTGAAACACTTGTACACGGCATTCACACGAAGCAGCTCTTTTACTTTTTTATATTATTATAGTTATGTTTAAGACTTGTAGCTTTGATTTATAATAAAGTTTTGATATAACGCACGCTCTGATTGGTTGAAACAGCGTACTTTATCAGAGTACAGATGCACGGCCAGCTACGGCCTCACGCCATCGAGTCGACCCATCCGAATTTTTCCTTCGGTTTTTATTTTGAGTCAGACGTCTTGTGCGACCTAGAAAAAGAGAATTAAAACGAGCTGTTAGCCTCAATGAATTTGGAAGAAGCTTCTGCGAGTAACACCACAAATAACAGCATGATCACGGGTGTTTTCAGAATTAGAAGTTGTTGAAATTGTCCGAGTTATGCACATGTCATCGGCTTCCCCGTGGGGTCGACCCCCGGGCCTACCAGGGAGATAGGTGGGGGAATACAAAGAGATGGACGGGATTCTTTGCCCGAGGGTAGGGGAAAATGTCGACATTGTTCTACGATCAAAGATTAGGGGGTGGGAGAATTCACAAGTTTGAAAAGGATGTCACGGGAATTTTCAGCTGAGAGACACCTAACCCAGGGGACTTTGTCTTGAGAGATTCCCCGACCCCCCGGGGAAATTCCACAAGTTTGCTTGACTGATTTTACAATCCCCCTGGTTAGCCCGGGGGTCGACCCCATGGGGAAGCCGATGACATGTGCATTACGCAGCGACAAGGGCAATTTCAGCAACTTCTGGAAACAGAAGTGATCTTATCCCTTAACTCATTTTCTACGGGCGATTGGGTGGCCTTTTTTGCAATTTCCGAAATTGACCTGGTTATTCCATATAAGGCGTTACCACGAAGATTTCGCTGATCCACAATACCGAAGGCTATATCTTTGCTGTCACGCTCGTCACGCTAGGATCAGTGCAGCTACAGTTCGTTGTCTATTTGGTTTCTAAGTGTCTTTTTCGAGCCATTTTCCACCTCAGAAGCCCCCTGTCTGGTATCATAAAGCTGGGTTCACGGGTAGAGGCAATACTTTGAACGAAAACAGAGGTGAGAAACAATTTCACAGAAGGTAGGCCGCCGAAAGATGGTCATTCATGGAGTGAAATTGTGTCTTTAGCCGTTTCGACAGGGGCACCCAACGAGCAAAATCAACCAAAAGCTGTAGAAACGCATTTTTGAGTACCTTATGGTGTTTGAAGTCTGTTTAAAGCGATGTTTTCATAAGCTAGAAGAAGTTCATCTGTTCGGATTTCCTAGCTGAAATTTTAATTACCCGAAAATATTAGGGAACAAAATCTTCCTTTGAGAAAATGCAAGCTGAAATTAACTTTACACGAACTTTCTAGGGAACTATTTTCTTTCCGAAAATGCTAGCTGACGTTTTTGACTGCCAAAAACAGCAATTATGACCCTTCCGAAAACCTCAGGGGCTATGATTTTCTCATTGCGAATCTTTTAGGCCACGTTTTAGTTAAGAAAATCCGAGTGCACTCGTAAATCGACACCGAAAGCGCAAGGCGAATTACCCTCCACCGAACAGATATCTACCGAAACTTGTCGTTGGGTGCCCCTGTTTCGAGAGTGGATTCCGGGACCTGGCATGACAATTTTGGCTAGTTTTGACTTGTAAATGATGCAATCAGTGCAACATTATGTCAGCAGGACCAGGTGTTTGGACACGGTTCTTAAAGATATCTAAAATGGAAATTGGCGGTCTTCCATGTCGTCGTTACACAAGAAATACTCAGAATTCCACTGGGTCACAAACGCAAGAATTACAAACAGTGAGAGCAACTGAAATCAAATAGCGTTATTCACGACGCGCTGAAGAAGTGAGCAGGAAAATGTGGAACAGATTGCAAGAGTTGGAGTCAAAGTTTGCTGCAAATGTAGACATTTAGCTTCAAGTGGAATTTTTGTATTACAAACTAGAAGACAAAATTGCGTATTTTTTGTGCGGTTTAAGGGCGTTTTGGGGTTTTGCAACAGAATAAATGCGCATATTCAATAAAAATTGGGATTTTTGGTTAGTTTACTGGGTGCAAAAGTCTAAAGTAATGATCACCTGGTAATGAAAATGGTTGCTTTTAACCATAATCCGAGATTTGGGAAAGTTGTAGTTTTTCAAAGCATGCGACGTTTACGTCGCATATTTTGCTGTCCCGTAAAAAAATGCGTTAATTTTACGAGGACTCATTCCAATAACGTGTTAAAAACATAACGGTAAAATATTCGTAACACTGCTGAGGCACGTCAAAAAACAGTCAGCCAAGCGAGGTAAAAACACTTTCCATCGCAAGCCACACAACAAACAATTCAAGTACTTTTTTTAATTTGCGTCCAAAACGAGTGTAGATGATTGTTGTTTACATCCTCTCGAGAGATAAATACGAGTTTCAGCCCCGAACAAAAGTAACAAAGATTAAATCAAACGTTCAAAGCTTCAATTTATTTACGAGTTTCACCCATGCTGTAGACTGAGGTTCCCACCGCTCTGAAATACATATGCAATTCAAAACAGGCATTCGTAAACACAATGCACATGTCATCGGCTTCCCCGTGGGGTCGATCCCCGGGCTAACCAAGGGGATTGTGGAATCAGTCAAGCAAACTTGAGGAATTTACCCGGGGGTCGGGGAATATCTCACGACAAAGTCCCCTGGGTAAGATGCCTTTCAGCTGAAAATCCCCCTGACAGCCTTTTCAAACTTGTGAATTCCCCCGCCCCCTAGTCTTTGATCGTAAAACAATGTCAAGATTTCCCTTTACCCTCGGGCAAAGAATCCCATCCATCTCCTTGTATTCCCCTATATATCTCCCTGGTAGGCCAGGGGGTCGACCCCATGCATGTGGAAGCCGATGACGTGTGCATAATGCACATGTCATCGGTTTCCCCGTGGGGTCGACCCCCGGGCCAACCAGGGAGATATGTAGGGGAATACAAGGAGATGGATGGGATTCTTTGCCCAAGGGTAGGGGGAAAAACAACATTGTCTTACGATCAAAGATCAGGGGGTGGTGGAAATCCTGAGTTTGTAAAGGATGTCAGGGGGAATTTCTGCTCAGAGACACCGCACCCAGGGGACTTTGTTATGCAAGATTCCCCGTCTCCCCAGGGAAACTCCTCAAGTTTACAATCCTCCTGGTCAGCCCTGGGGTCGACCCCATGGGGAAGCCGATGACATGTGCATAACAAACGGTTTGTCCAAGCGGTTTCCACCAAGTCTGAGCTACTCGTTCCTCTCATTAATGGTAAACTGTTCTGTAAACCTTTTTGGTGAACGTATTTAATTTATAAGTGTGTTTTTCGAGCCATTTTCCACCTCAGAAGCCCTCTGCCTGGCATCATAAGGCTGGGTTGGTGGGTAGAGGCAATCCTCCGAAAGAAGACAGAGGTGGGAAGCGATTTCACACCAAGTGAGCCGCCGAAAGGTTTCGATCGAGTCATGGGGATTCACGAAGTGAAGTTGCGTTCCTGGCCTTTCTGTGAGTAGATTCCCGGACCTGGCATGGCAATTTTGGCGAGTTTTGACTTGTAAATAATGCAATCGGTGCAATAGTTTGCCAGCAGGACCGGGTGGTTCGACACGGTTCTAAAAAATATCTGAAATGGAAATTGGCGGACTAACACGCAGCAGTTATCCAAGGATATCCCAGAATTCCTTTGGGTCACAAATGCGAACATGTCAGACCCGTGAGAGCAACTGAAATCAAATAGCGTTACCCAGGTCGGGCTAAGAAATTGTGCGGGATAATTGGAAGAGATTGCAAGAAGTTGAGTGGAAGTTTACTGCCAATGTAGACTTTTAGCTTGAAGAGGGATTTTTTGTCTTCAAAACGTCAAAACAAAGTTGCTTATTTTTGGTGTTGTCCCAGAGCGGTTTTTGGTTTTGCAAAAGAATAAACAGTCATATTCAAGGAAAATCGGCACTTTTAATACGTTTATGGAGTGATAAAGTCTAAGAAACTCAGTATTTGGCAATAATAATGGCTCATTTCAAACATAGTCCGGGATTTGGAAAAGTTACAGGTTTTCAAAGCACCGGTCTTCAGCGACCGGTAAATTGCAGAGCCGGACAAGAAAGAGTTAAGCTGCATTTCGTTTGCCTTCTGTTTTAGTTTCCTTCTTCTGTCATTTAATCATCTCAATGAGTTTTACACAAATATGCGTTGAAGTCTTAAAAGCTTTGCAGTGTAAAGTTATCTCTAGTTGAATGTTTACGGTTCGACACGGTCCATTTCCTGACTTGTCACGCAATACATCACAGGCGAGGTCGCCAATGCGTAGAGCCAACAATGAAGATAAGAGGGAATGAGGTACCTCATTTTCTCTTGGTAGGGCCCAAGTTACCCAAAGGCTTAAGAATTACAAGTAGCCTTAGTAGAAGTTCCTCACGAAAAGGAAGTAGAGTGTAATTTTTCAAAAGTATAAAGCGACCGTTAAAGGTTAAACTAAGCTCTTAACCCTAAACAAACAAACAAACAAACAAACAAGACAACCAATCGTACTACCACCACCACCAAAAATAAAAATCAAAATGGTAAATTCCCGCTACTGCTTCTCTTATGCCTTTTGGAAATAAAAGAAATAGGTCCTTGTCCCTTTAAGACCCAATCGTAGAAATTTGTACGACAGACAGGCCTACCAATTTCAAGATTGCCAACGCTTTCAAATTTAGAGACCTGATTATTATGGTGTGTTTATAGTGTCAGCCGGTAACTGTTTTACGCTTTAAGAGCCAATACACTGAGAATAACCTTCGTTTCCCGTTCCATATCATTATTTGTTTTCAAGCAAAACCAAAAATGGCCGTTTTATGCACCCTGGAGCAAAGCTAAAAAAACACACATCTTTGCTTTCAATTCTTTAATTGAAAAACACCTTTGGAAAACAAAATTGCCTAATGAGAGCAAACCTTGATCTCATGACTAAGAATTTACCTCCAATTTTGCCTCTCACGCCTACAGCGAGTCGAGCATCAGCCATTTGATTCGATTCACTTTTGAAAGCCTTTGTATTTCTTTTTGGCACCCGAATTACATTCTTGGTAATTTGGATATCACGGCGAAATGAAAGTCCGGCTATCTTCATTTTCTAGATCCGGACGTCCTGGCAAAATACGGTACCCGTTGTGTTCTTTTAAAGTAGAATCTCGCCAAAAATTGCCTTGCTAGGTCCAAGAATCTATCACGGAACGGCTAGAGAGACGACCTCCAGTTCTTAGCCGCCATCACTCGACACGAAAACGTTTGGCGTACCAGTCGTTATGAAATTATCTCTCACCTCTGGTTTCGTTCAGAATTTTCCCTCTACTCTCCATTCCAACTTAATGATGTCATCCTAGGAGATTCTACAGTGAAAAATGGCTCGAAAATAAAAGCGAGTACCTACCGATTACAACTTGTTAATTACGGTCGCGAGCAAAACAACGACGGCTCAAATCGTGACGTCACAGTAAAACGTGAGTCCTCGGTATTCTAGAGCAGAAAACATTTCAAGGGAGACCTTCATATAGGACATCTAGGTACCTTTGAATTGTTTGCATCGAGAAAATTGACGAAAAAGTTCAAGGTATTTCGCACTTAAAGGGTTAATCCAATATACAGCCACTCACCCCATCAGGTCTGACCACAGGAATCCCAGGTCAGTGCAGTGTCTGATATAGGGTTGTTGTGGGAACAGTGACAACGCGTTAGAGGGTTTTGCGCTTTTTGCCAGAGGTAGTATGCTCTCCCTTCGAGTTTTAAGAATGCATGATTTTGGTATTTCTGCAGCCCGTTTAGGATGATAACCCAACATGTATTTCGATCTAGTTTTTCTCGCTAGTAAGGGGTTACTCAAGAAATGGTAGAATAGAAATAGAATAGAAAGTTTATTGAACACTCCCCTAAGGGGCTTTTCGATAATGGTAATCATGTCAGCTCAAATCACTGGCTCGCACGAGAAACTGAAAGCTTTTTATCACACTTTCAGGGACATATTTCGCGAGCCCATGCTAAGGAATTTAACATTG
>JAEMWC010000003.1:2980000-2990000 GCA_016490735.1 Pachyseris speciosa | reverse complement strand
CATTACTTATGTCACCTGCGAAATCCAGCAGAAGTGTAATAAAATAGGTAAACAAGGTTTATTCATTACGCTGTGGAGAAGCGGTCTTTGTTCTGAACTTTGAATCAATCAAATGAAAGAGGTGACAACATTTTGTAAGCAGAAAAGTGTGACATCATTTTGAAAGCAGAAAAGTGTAAAAAAAAAAAAGGCCCTTCTGGAAAGGACGACCAAAAACAAAAAAATAAGCGGTCAGTTTGATTAGCCGGTCGACTGGAATATGGTGTTTTACCGCATTGCGAAGAGGGAGTTGAACCGCTAACGCGCGGTGCAGTGCCCTTTTTGTATTTAATGAATCTCCCGAGGAAATAAATAATATGTGAGATATTTTCTTTTAATACCAAAGATGATGCGTCTATCAGTCTCAGGGGTTTGTAAAAGAAAGGCCGCCAACACTGATGCTTTTGCAATCCGACGTCCTGTGATCGGGTCCATCGGTTGGTACAGAAACTGTCTTGTTGGTGTGCCGGTTTTAAGGACCTACATAACTAACGCGCGCTTGTTTGTCCTCGTGGCTTAAGAACAAAGAATACACATGTGTAGCACGCTTGTTTCTGTCGGTTTCGTATTCTGCTTTTGGTTTAAACAACGAGGTATACACGAGTAAAGCGTGCTTGTTTGGACTCGTGGCTGAACCAACGAGGGATATACACCAGCTTACATATCAGTACTTTCTTTTTTGCTCGACCTGACTTTTGGAGGATCGACGTTTATTACTTTCTCTTTTGCGCGACGTGACTTCCGGTGAGGGGTCGAGTGGAATCGTTGTCGATCGGTTGGTACAGAAACTGCCTTGTTCGTGTGCCGGCTTTTAAGAACGAGGTGGGTTTATATATCATTACTTTCTCTTTTGCGCGACCTGACTTGTCCATCGTTTGGTACAGAAACTGTCTTGTTCGTGTGGCGGCTTTAAGAACGAGGTGGGTTTATATATCATTACTTTCTCTTTTGTGCGACCTGACTTGTCGATCGGTTGGTACAGAAACTGTTTTGTTGGTGTGCCGGCTTTTAAGAACGAGGTGGGTTTATATATCATTACTCTCTCTTTTGTGCGACCTTGCTTGTCGACAATCGACGTTTATTACTTTCTCTTTTGCGCGACCTGACTTCCGGTGACGGGTTGAGTCGAATCGACTCGGGTCGACGGGTCGACTCGAGTCGATCGGATGGAGTCGATCCGTCGAGATTTTCTGCCCTCCCTATGCGTGTGTTATCTTTGTCACTTGCGACCTGCGGGTCGACTGCGTGAGGTCGCGCGTACGTGCGTAAAGAACGAGGAAGGTTGTCTTTGGTGCGACCTGACTTCCGGTGAGTCCGATCGGACACGATCCGACTCGGATTGGGTATATTGGACATGCATGAAAAAGTATGCGTGACCGATTTACTTGAATCGAGCGCAAATACTTTCATAAAACAGCGATACCCTTACCCTTAAAACTCAAAACAAGAAAAGATGAAAGGAGGGTAAACATTGACTTGTTGTCGTACCCTTCCGAGTATAAAAATGGCATTGTTTTGGTAATTTCAGTGCAAAGCTTGAGTTGTCATTATATACAGAGCACAAGAGCTGTTTGTCTGACATAATGACGCAAAAATAACCATGATCATCTTAAGCAGTAATTAGAAAGGAAAGGTAAAAGGGCATGGGAAAAAATAATTTCTACACGGAGTGGCATAAACAAACAATTCGCAGAAGCGTTGTTTTACCACTTTTTATTGAGGCTTCTGTCATGTTTTCATTTCTTCCATTTCTGAGTGAACACGTGCACAAATTACTTGTCACCTTAAAGGCCCGGCCAAACGGATCCAACACGTTGATGCAACATCGTCCAACATTGGCCCTTTTTATACTAGAGACACATTATCCGTCCAGACGAATTATGCGTCTGTCATTTTATCCGAGTAGTGTAAAGATGGGACGAACTACATGCGACGCATAATCCGTCTGGGACGAACTTGGAGAAACATTTGTAGTGCGTCTGTTTAGTTCGACTAGTATAATCCGCTAAAGCTGTCCGCTTTAGTTCGTCTTGAAAGACGCACTAAGCAGGATAGTTCGTCTTGACGCATAATGCGTCTTGTGCCCGTCTTTACACTAGTCGAACTAAACAAACTCTCTACAAATGTTTGCCCAAGTTCGTCCCAGGCGGATTATGCTTCTCTAGTATAAAAACGGCCAATCCAACATGTTGCACTCGTTTGGCCACCATGTTGCACGATGTTGCATGATGTTGGGTGATGTCGGACGAAGTTTGATATCCATCAAACATCGTCTTCAACATCATCCAACATTTCTTTTGTTCTCAGGTGTGAACAACAATGTTGCGGCATTCGTTTAGCCACTTTTGAACGCGCGCATGCCCACTTTGCGGTATCTGTATTCATTGTTTCCCTTGCGAAATAAATTCCCAGGTTTTTAGGAATTTCTAGGAATTCCTAGGAATTCTCAGAAATTCTCAGAAATTCCAAACAATGCAAATGTAATGATAGCTGAGTTAATCTTTTGTCTCACGATTGAGTCACAAAGATGTGGATCGCGACGTATGGGGAGTGAAATTTATTGGGCTTTATGGAACTGTTGGTTTTATTGCGATTCGGGACTTTTCCTTTCGAGGAGAGAGCGATTTGTGGAGTGACGTCTGGCCAGCGATTGATGGGACCGATGGAGTGGTCTGCCTTCTCCTTCTTTTAGAAGGAGAGACAACGATTTCGAATAACTTCACTAAACGGCGTCAGAATGGCTTCCAAATCGGCACAAGAGACAAGTACGCGACACATGTGTGGTAGGAAAACCCTCATTTCTAATTAGATAGTTATTTACACATTTCTTTTTACGATCGGTGACTTTCCCATAGAATTCTCTATATAAACAAGCTGACGCAGAATCGAATTTTGAGCTTGGGAAGCCTGTGGTTGTGTTGTTGATTTCTGTCAGTGTATTTAAAATAAAGCTGAAGATCACTTGTAGAGTATTTCACATTGCAAACTGTTCTTATAAATTAGGGAGAAATGAATACAGTGATCTCTTGGAAGACTAATTTTAACCACACAGTGTTTTTTTTTATGCAGATGCTTAACCCTCACAGGTTATGAGGGCTCAGGACTCGTGCTCTCAAGCCTAGGCACCAAATGCTTCTCAACTAGCTTAAAAGTCTTCAAGACTTCACATTTAAATAACTGTAGCTGTTATCTTTTATTATTATTATTATTATTATTATTATTATTATTATTATCATCATCATTATTATTATTATCATTATTATTATTATTATTATTATTATTATCATTAAAACTTTATTTATCCACAGAGTCCATTTCACTAAATAGTGCTCTCCCATGGAGCCGTGCATTAAAAATACGATAACTATTAATTCAAAGATGACCATTAAGTTAAAAAATAGTAAAATAAGAATGTATAGTTAAAAGTCTAATTTATCTACTACTCAAGTTTAGACGCAGACAAAAAACTTGTATATATAGCGGGCGACTCTATCATCCAACATATTCAGGGGTGGAACTTGTCCACAAGCGACAGGCATGTAGCAGTTAAATCATTCTCGGGAGCACGAATTGAGGATATGGAAGACTACATTAAGCCCCTGCTGAGGAAGGAACCTGAAGAGATCATCTACACATCGGAACTAACAACATTCGCGATGAATAGGTATTGTAAATCTTGTCACTCAAATCGACCAAGACTCTCCATCTACACATCTGGCAATCTCAACAATCCTACCAAGGTCAGATAACTTAGAACTGAATGATAAAGTCAAAGAAGCTCACAAGATACTAATGTCGTTTTGTAGGTCGCGCGGCTTAAAAATGCTACATAATATTACTCTAGACCTAACTTGTTTAAACCGCAGAGGTCTTCATCTAAACCGCAAAGGTTCACAATTGCTTTCAAACTGTTACTCTGATTATCTTAGTTCAAACTGATTACCTACTAGTGACCCTGCTTTACCAAGGCTAGGGGTGTCGAACGATTTCCTAAGCCAGAGTTCTCGATTTTTTTCTACCCCAGACGTAAACCTGAGCTTTAATTTACCTAAACTTAAGGGCTTCAAAATGGCGTTTCTTAATATTGTTAGTCTACCTTAACTGCTTAAATTAGTTGTGATAATTATGTGAGAGAGTAGATTCTGAGTTTAACAATTCTCTTGATCTGAACTGTGATGGATCCATTTAAACTTACTATTACGATTTCTCTTACTTTTTTTGCACATGTGTACTACATGTATCTGAAATTTTACTACAACAATGCAGACATGATAAAAACTAACCAATTTCTGTTGTTTGTTGTTGTTTTGGAAGCAAATTGTTGCCTGTTTTTGTTGCCATGTCACTATTGTTTCTATCCCTTGGAAGGCCTAAACAATACTGTGGAAGTAACTTACCAAACTTTACATAACATGTATCTGTCTGGGGGTATTTTTTTGCATTAAAGTTATTTTAAACTTATTTTTTGCATTCATTAGCTCTATTTAAAGGTCCTGTATTTTAAAAACCTATTTGACTGTGTAAGAGCATATCTTCAGTTCTTTATTTTTCTAATACCTGAGAGATCTTTTGTTTTAGTTCTGAGGTTGTCTTACTGTAGAATTCAATCAATTCCTAGGAATTCTTAGGAATTCCTTGGAATTCTAATTAAGTTTGGCTAAAGGTAAAAAAATTCCAAGGAATTCCTAAGAATTCAAAAGGATTTTAGTCACCACTTTTTAGGTTGCAGCAATTCCCAGGAATTCTTAGGAATTCCTAGGAATTTATTACCCTCAATCAGATCAAGCATTAACCTTGGAATTCCTAGGAATTCCTAGAAATTCCAAGTTCCAGTTACCGCGAAAATTCACACCTTCATTCCTAGGAATTCGTAAGATTTCTTAGGAATTCCTAGGAACATTTTCTTAGGAATTCCTACGAATTCTCAGGAATTCCTAGATTTATCTCGCAAGTTCTATGCTTGTTTCGCGCGTTGCCGCATGAGTGTTCAAGATACAGTATCACGAACGAGCAAAGTTTTCGATCTCTCGACAAAGAGAGCTCTAACAAAATCGATCTCTGTTCAAAAAGAAAGCGAAAGGGAAAAGGAGTAGCTGAGTAGACCAGCGAAAGCGAGAAGATCGTCTCACCCGGAGGACGAAAGACTTAAGCCTGGTTGTCACCAGCGACGCATGCGCAAGCGCAAGCATAAGTAGCTTATAATTGAAAACAAACACTACGCAAGCGAACGCAAGCATAAGCGAAAGCACAAGGAAAAGGAAAAATTTGATCCTTGGGCTTGTGCTTGCGCTTATACTTATATGCTTGCGTTAAGCTCGTTTTCACAGTGAATTAAGCGCTCTTGTGCTTGAGTCGCTAGTGAAAACCATGCTCTATGTACAGTTATCGGTCTCGCAGAATTTTCTGGGTTAACAAAGACTATGGCACGGGTTTGTTTTCTAAGGAGTCTTGGAAAGTTTTGGTCCCAAACCCTTGAGACCATCTGGTCTGGCTACCTCGTTCAACATTGTGCAACATCGTCCAACAATGTTGGATTCAACAATTTTGAATGATGTTGCACTCGTTTGGCCGGGCCTTAAGGAGACTTGCACCGGTTTTTTTTTTTTTGGCCTGTTGAAATAAAAATTTCCTATTAAAGACAAACTTCGATTGCAAGATGTTTAAGTATGAAAAAGGGGTAAATTTATGCAAATTGCGATCTTTGTAACTTTTCCGTGTTTTCCAAATATTTTACAATCACCGGTACCTAGGAGGCTCATGTGTGGGTTTAAAAAGTTTTGCTACCATGATAATTCCTTAGTAAAAGTTTAATATTTCCCTGTAAAGCTCGTAGTAAACTTCAGGAATGAAACCAACAATTTACTTGAAATCGATCTTCCAGTTTTTTTTATTTTGCCTACACGTAGCGGGACTTGAATACAGTTCGACTTCTATTAAGCGGCCACCCTCGGGACTTTGAAAAGTGGCCGCTTAATAGAGGTTGGCCTTTTAATAGCGGTACAGTGTAAATTGGGTAGAAATGGCAGTCACCGTGATTTATTGACTCTATATCCCTCTCCGGATGACGCATTATGAAGCACTCAATGAAACACGTTAAGGAATTCGGAAATGCTTACTTCAGTTCCATGCTTTTCGGTCTCCAAATGCCGGTCATATCTGAAATCAGCAGCATAAAGCTACCTTACAAGTAAAAAATAAGGAGAGGGCTTGATTCTGCCGGTATTTTTCACCAGACTTTCTCGCTGTTCGGCACTGACTGAAGCAAAGTTAGGCATGCACTCTTGTTTAAGTGTGCAATCCTCACGATCGCATTCTATATGGTTGACTAGACGTTCGACATTTTAAAACAGGTTTTCGCGGCAGGTTTTTAGGTTTTCGTGTTGCAAATTGTGCAAGCTTGGGTAAGTTTTAGCCCATTCCAGTGGAGTGTCTTTAATATCAGTGAGATTCGAGCTTTTGACCATAGGATGTACGTGCTTAAAACCCTGGCCAAACTATCGAACAAAGTTGGATCCCACATCCAGCATTGTTCAGGCAAAACACTATCTAGCAGTGCTAGACGAAACAAGCTATCGGTACAAGTTGACGCTAAATTTCGCTAACACGGAAATCAAAGGCGCTCGTTAATGTTTATTGTACCAGAGCTGTTCGAAAACGTAGATGACGGTGTCAAGCGAGGAAAATCCATGGCCGGGAATGGTTAAGACAACGAGCTGAAAAAAGGGTATGATCCATACCGTTGTACAGGTATCACTGCAAGATGATGAGATTGAGCCCGGATCAGTTCGCCGAAATTTTAAACCGGCTATTGAACCAGACGACGGCAGAAAGAGTGACAAAAGTAGCGATTATTGATTGGCTTTGTAGGGCGAACGTGACTGGCTTCAGGATACAACTTTCTTGGAAGGGCGGGAAAGCAACATTTTTTCGTGGAGCAAAATTGTTGTGCGTCATGTTTGATCAAAAGCAAAATCTATCCAACTCTATTTTCTATTTTCGGAAATTTGATCAAGCAAAAATTGATGGACGAACATCCTCAAACATCGGCCTGTTTCGTTTATTTGAATTATTTATTTCAAGTTATTTAAACAAAGCATTCATGTTTACTTTTACATTTACATTTTCATTTACGTGGGCGGCCAAACGGTCGAACAATGTCGTACTCGTACGTTCTTATACTGTTTAAATTACAGTCGACCACACAGCTTGACAAAACAAGGAAAACGTTGAACTCCACATTATTAAAGGGGTGGGGGGTGTTGGAACGCAGCGGCTTAGTCCTTAGTCATAAAGATCTCAGCGAGAAAGAGAAACTATCACGCACTTTAGGGAAGCGGCGAGCTAAACGTAAAGCTAGAATGCGCGATGGGGCATGAAAATAGCAGTCGATCAATAAAAAGAGACGTAACGACAAATCAGATTGAAGAGCAAGGAATGGAACAAAGCCACAGAGCCTATTACACAAAGCTGACATTGAGGTAAAAACATCATGCAGAAAACAATTATTCAGGTAAG
Source organism: Pachyseris speciosa (assembly GCA_016490735.1). NCBI lineage: Eukaryota > Metazoa > Cnidaria > Anthozoa > Scleractinia > Pachyseridae > Pachyseris > Pachyseris speciosa. Next base: position 2,982,446 of record JAEMWC010000003.1, on the reverse strand, counting down.
TGTAAATTACTCGACATCAAATTAGTCTTCAAATCTCAGTAAGGTGCCCCCAACAACTTCAGCAAATCGGTGGAAACTCCGAGGTAAGAAGCAACAAAAATCATGAGCAACTGAACAACGCCACACTTACAGACTTTAAACGCGCCAAAATTTACAAATTTATACAAAGTGTTCCCAGAATAATAAAAGAAAAAACGAAGAAATATATATAAGAAAGTACAGCCATCGATTTGGAGATATGTTCGGAATGCGATAAACTTAGGGCTTTGAAGGTCTTAGTAATTTCGTGTTTCATGGATTAACGATCCCGGTGCGCGATGCATCAAGGGTGAAAATGGGCCTTTAACGCATTCATTAATTAATAAGCTACATCAGCTCAGTACGGGGTCATCTTATACGTAGGATCTTGTCTGATAATAGTGCTGGAGAATATTTGGTATTTATACCCGACAATGGAGATATATTACTATCAGTGTATTCAACGTATGTCTGGGATGTGTAGGAACTTTGAACTTTGAACCTAAAACCGACTTTAGATTAGATTTTTGAAAACCTCTTGAGGTCTGAGGTTCTGTTTCCATTTTATTGTGCAGAATTCAGAAGTCATTAATAGGATTTCAGAGTTCACACAGCACTCGAAACAATAAACCTTGTAATCTCAGTTCCCTTTCATGATGGCTCGTTCTCACATAACAAGTTAACTCGGCACCTTAAAGTGCACCTAAAGGCTAATTGTTTTTCGTCGTTAACATAATTCTTTCTTTTTATAGCAAACATATTTTACCATTTTCTCCTCGAAATTTTTCTCTTCATGTCGCACAAGCTTTAAAAATTAGGAAAACCAGCAGTCATATGAACTCACGACCGTGCTGTGAGAGGCATGGGCCTATTCTCCATTTAACATCACATGAAAAGCAAAAGTGCGAAGTGAAAATGGCCAAATATGTTTGCTATAAGTGTAGAGAATTATCTTAGCAACGAAACATTTTTGCCTTTAGGTTTACTTTAACCGCGAAAGTCTGTCACGCTAACTAGAAGCCTTAAAATTGACTTGGACTAGCTAGATTCTAAGCATTAGTCTGAGTATAGGCTTCCTGTAGCCCCCTGTCTTCATTGAAAAATTCCTGTGGACATCTTTAATTAAGAGTTAAAGATACAAGGACTTTCCGTGATATTTCAAGCCTGGCCTTTTATTTTCTAAGGGAATACAACTAATGAAGTAGATCAGCAGTAACAAAAAACACAGCATTGTACATATAATCACCCATCTTTGTTTTATAAAGCCTGTTTTTATATATCTAGGACAGTGTTTTACCATTAACCAATTGGTTTACAGATTTCTGAACTACAGTATAAGTACTTCAACAAGCAATCCGATTTCACTAGTCCTTGAAAAGTTCAATTTCCACCAGGCCTGCAACAATGTGGCAGTTTCACTTTGCAACAAAGATCGTTTATATGAGCGCGCCGAGTCTCAGCCCGCCGTGACCAAGTAGAGCCCATAGAATGCTGGAACCTGTCTGCAGGTGCACCGTTGGTTATACGAGCGCGCCGAGTCTCTGACCGCCGAGATCAAGTAGAACCCGTAGAATCCCGGAACTTCCCTGCAGGTGCACCGCTGACAACTCCAACAAGCAACAAAGAGCACAGGATGATGGCGGCTTTCATCTGAGAAAAAAATAAAGACGAGAGGATGCTATGAATTAAGTCAATTTTGTTGTTACAAATACGATAGACCACTTCGAGCTTAGCTTGCTAGGGATCGTGGATGACTGGGCACAAATGGCGGGGAAATACAAACGTTGGTAATGTTGATGGACATTGAGAAACGCTAACACATTGCCTTTGACTCCACTCTTACCGCACTGTTGCTCACCACTCTGTTGATGTTATGCGCTTTGATTCTCAAAAACGAAACTGCTAGCAGCCCACTGACGAATGTCCGCAACAAACTTACTTGAGCAACACTACTTAAACAGTAGTGAGAATGAAGGCTGATAATAATAATAATAATAATAACAATAATAATAACAATAACGATAACGATAACGATAACGATAACGATAACGATAACGATAACGATAACGATAACGATAACGATAACAATAACAATACTCAAGTAGGCTATCTTTGCCGTAATTTGTCTTTCTCGCTAGTCGTAAATCGTCATCAGTTAAGCGCTATTTGACTTCAACATGCGTCAATGATCAACGTTAGGGCACTCCACCGAGTCCCATACATTCATCGTCGGACTGTCATGTTTTCTGATAACACCAAACACAAACTAAGAGAACTTCAAAGATTAAAGATGACAAACAAGCTGTATTTGATCTTGACTGGAACTTGATTCGTGACTCGAATATATAAATATTAATTGTGTCAATAATAAAATGCTGGAATGTGATTGGTTCTTAACAGCCTTTATTTATGTCTTAATTGGCTGCTT
>JAEMWC010000003.1:2927500-2972500 GCA_016490735.1 Pachyseris speciosa | reverse complement strand
ATGCACGTGATTGGATTCCAATCGTCAATCGAACTAGCCAACTTATTGAACTTTGTCGATTGTTTATACTTGGCGAGCGAAACAAATCAGTCGCATTTGAATGCTAACAGAAAACTCTTGATTTAGATCCGCTTTTGATGTCGTTCAAAACAAGCAAATCTAGTGGTAATGAGATATGCTTGGCTTGAGAGAACGGTGGTTGCTTTGGTCCATAACATGGTTGACTGAATGAATGATCTTGACTGAATCAGCGACTGACTGACGACTGCCTACCTGCCTGGCTGGCCGACTGACTGACTGACTGACTGACTGAAAACAATGAAGGAAAGGAGGAAGGGAGGAAGGTACGACTGACTGACTGACTGAATGAATGGCATGGATGTATGTATGGATAGCGAATGGGTGGATGGGTAAATGAATGATTCAACGAATGAAAAGTACGCAATTTTTGCAATTAGCTAGGAAAGTGCGTGTTCAAAACTTCAATTCCTAGACCCTTCGACTGGCTGATTTATTTTAATTTCCGCACCGATCGAACGATTAAATTTAACTGACAAGTTAGAGTTCGTCCGATATGCTAAATTTTCGATTGGGCATGTTGCTTCTTATCAGTATAAACAATCTCTGAATACGCAGGAGCTAATATACCATCTTCACCACTCCTCTAACATTTGGGATCTTGCTAGTTATGCACGCAGATTACTGAAATTGTAGATCTTGAACTAGTTCCTGGTTTACCCCGTGCAAAGATACTCCCAATAAAGTAGATATCCGTAACATTATTTAAAATACAAAGCTTTGATTGATTTCTTGAGCCAAACATCAAAAGCCATGGGCACCATTTGTAATAAACTGAAAACTTATGTGAAGAAATTCCCTTTACCTTGTTCTCGAGTAAGCAGGTACACGGTCACCTTTGCTGTCGACTCTTGATCCATTCAACATGACATGGGCGATTCCTCGGGCGTGCTGTGCGAACTAAAGAAGCAAAGTTAATACGACAACAACAAAGAAGAAGAAACTATAAAAAAAACGAAATGAAAGAAGCTATATAGCTAAATGTACAATTTAGAATACAATTGAATGTTCGTTACGAACAATATAGTATATATGGTAATATCGCAATTTCCACGTCTTTGATGAACACGAACATGGTCTGTTTCTGAAAGAGCTTGCTGTCAGCTACTTAGAAAGGCAATGGATTTAAAGCTTTCTATATATTTGCTTTGCCTATTCATCGCTCAAGGAATTCCAGTTTATGAAGGTTTCTTCCTTCGAGGGATATCTCCGTCACTAGTCCAAACTCTATAACTTTGAGTGTTCATTTCTGAAGGGCCTGGATTGCATCCCAGAACTGTTTTGCGTTTTCGCAGTTTTCTGGTTCATTGGTAACGCTTATAATTTACTAGCTATACCTTCTTTTAATTTTAATTACATCCAAGTAGGGCGCTTTTGTCGTCATTGAATCAGGTAGGATCAGGTCCACGTTTAATCCAAGTTATTTCTTTGCAACAAGTAACGATAAATACATTTACATCATATTGAACGCGAACGTTAAAAGCTAATTTTAAAGAAGGCAAATTGTTTAGAAACTTTGAATAATGATCTGTTATCTTCATCCTCCATTGTATAACATGTGAGCTTACAGTAGTGGACGCAAGACTCCAAAAGGCTGACGAATAGTCGCAGTTCTCACTCCAGTCAGGACATGATTCATAATCAATTCCATCAGTGGTATTAGGCAAATCCGCATTTCCACAAAATGTTAAACCATTAGCGATATACCTAAAATTAGTGAATAAAAAATAAAAGAAGGAAAGAAAAATTAGTTCACGTTACTTAACATACACCGATTCAGCCTAAGACCGGAAGTTGCATGGAAGCGAGGCCTAAGGGCCATCGTTCAAAATATGGCGTCTTCAAAGAACCCGAAGAATTGGAGTCACAAATGCTGTGCTGCTGCACTGTGTAATAATCGGTCAGATAATCGACCAGATTTAATTTTTCATAATTTTCCCTTGGATGAAAACCTAAGAAAAATCTGGGATCGAGAAAATGAAGCGTGGCGACAAAAAATTTGCTTCAAACTCCTCGCTGTTTTGCTGCTCCGAGCATTTCAGTAAAAAAGACTACAGGAAAAGTCTTGGTGGTAAACGACATGATCTTGTAACAAATGCTGTTCCTTCTATTTTGCCATGGTCAGTTCCGGATAACGATGTCTCTGAAAGGTCAAAAAGGGTGAAAAGTCGCGAAATTAAGTCGAAGGAATCACTTTTCAGCGGGTCCATCAGATAGCAAGGCAGGTGAAAACAAATCATTTATCTGAAGCACTGGTCATCTGGGCTTGGTACATTTTTAATCACGTTCTGCCTCTTTCTAGCTTTGGGGACCATAAATCAGATCTGGACTGTTTGTGCATAATGTTAGTTAATTTTCGTTATCCAATTATTTCAGTTTAAAGCAACAACGTGTTGAGTTTCCATAGAATGAGCTCTCACATCAGGGTAGTGAGTGTTAGTTTTAGGTCTTGATGTTCCTCATTATGCGTCTCTGCTTTGGGTTCATTCAATGAGTGGAGGACTTGATATGTGAAAGTGAATATATAATGCTTATAATTACAATTGTACAACTGGGGATCTCATATTTAAAATTGATGGAGTGTAATTTCAGAAAATACAGGGGATGACAATGATAACAATAATCATAATAATAATAATAATAATAATAATAATAATAATAAAGATCTGGAGATAGAAATAGCCCGTATGTGGCAGATGAGAACAGTGATAATCCCTATTGTTGTAGGTGCCCTTGGAGTTATTAGGAAAGGCACTGAAAAACAGCTGCGCGAAATCCCAGGCAACAATAACCCACATGAAATCCAGAAAACAGCACTTCTGGGAACAGCGCACATTCTGAGAAAGGTCCTTTCAATCAAGTAAATTGAACAAACACTCCTCTAGTGCCTTAGAACCATGGTTTGGTTCTGGCCCTAGAAGGTAAATGTAGACAAGTAATAAAGTGAAGTAAAATAATAATAATAATAATAATAATAATAATAATAATAATAATAAACATAAGGTTAGGGTTAGAATTGAGGTTAAATCTCACCCTAACCCTTGCTTGAAATGCAAGTCCTTAGAAATAATGAGTCAAAATCTTCAAAGATAATATATGAAGATAACTACTTTCATTTTCTCATTGCTAACAATATTCCTTTTACTTTCTATCACTTGCAAACTTGCAAACTCTGTATACTTCAGTACATGTTGGAAGCATGATAGTCCCCTGTCCTCTTTTCAGACATTTTTTCAAAGTCATCTTTAATTTTTCCATCAATAACATTTTACAGGTCTAAAGACATAAACTGTTTTATTAGGAGACAAGCAATTAAGCTAGGCTGAATTTCATCCTTCCATCTTGATGATGATGTAACCTTGAGAACCAAAACTGGAAATGCCATATTGGTGAATATGACAAAGTCAGTCAGTGGTATTCCACTAACCCCATTTGCATCTGGGGTTGAAACCAATATTTATGCTTTTCTTTTACTTTAAAGAAAGAATTTCTTTCCATAAATGGGAAGCTGCTTTCCTTTTGATGATCTTCAATTGCAGACTCTGGTGACATATCCAGCTTAGATTCAAGACATTTTATTTCCACATTTCTGTGCTCTATGTCATCCTTGGTATACACTACTGGTGCAATTCTGTCAGGGCTTGCTGCAAGAATATCATTTTCTTTGTCTACAATTAGACCAATCTCTTGAACTGATACCCCTGGGGGGGTACTCCCAGAAAAATTGGGTGGGGGTGTGCGGCCCGCTTCGGGCTGATACCTCCTTGATGTCTGGCAAAGATGATAGAAATAAATTGTTATACAGTTCAGCTGCCACAGGTTCATTTTCAATGCCAGAAATTAATCCTTAACTTTTGCAGTTAAGCTGTTTAGCATGTGAATAGCTGACAAGTTTGTGGGGCGCTCCTTTTGTTGCAATTTTTTAATTAGTTTTTGTGGCATTTTTGACCCTTTGTTTTGCATATGAGCAAAAACATCTGTACAGATAATGGCAGTTATTTGGTTTTGCTTTTCTTCAAACCAGGTAGGGTTTGCTGATTGCTCCCTTGTAGCCATTTCAATTTGCTTTTGCTTGTCAGTAAGAGTTTCAATAAACAATGTTTTTGTTTGTGTCGTCAACAGTTTTACTTCAGAGGGTTGTTGTGAAGATGTGCTTGCAGTGAAAGTTGAATTATTCTGTTCTTGCTGTTGGTTATTAACGTGAGAATCAAACATCTGCTGTAGCTGTAGCTTATCAGCAGCTAGAGGGGGAATACCAAGGGTATTACATCTAATTCATTCTACACAGAGGAGAGTGAATGGGCAGACAATAATTCATGATTACTAACTAAAAATTGGCTTCAGTTGCTTGCACATGGGTGTCCGTTGCTGTGATAGAGTGGGTTGTACTGAAGACAGGATTCATATTTTCTTTATCAGCAGGGGAGTTACTACTAGAATACAGTGCTAGCGAAATTTGGGGGCGGGTGTAATCCTGAAGTTGCTTGTGAATTGTTGAACCTTTAGCAACAGTACCAACTACAGACATTATTGTTGGAATTGTCTTATCCTCTGGAAACATAACAGCAAAGGGTATTCTGGCATTTATTTCCTGAAGATCTTGTCTAAGTTTTACAATTCCATCAACATCAAGTTTCTGAGACTTAGCTGGTCTGGGATCATAAAATTGAGACTCACTACCCCTCCTCTTCCTTTCAGGTAAGTCAGATGCATGTCTTGGTTTTGTAAGTTTTGAAGCCATCACCGGCGAGAATTCTACTTCTCGTTTACTTCCTTTTCCCCATTCCCTTGGTTTGGATGTACAGCTTCTGCTGTCAGGAGTGAGATTTTTCTGCTCGGGCTTTATTGTCATGTCCTCAAGTTTCCAAATGACAGCCATGACATGACAACAACATCCACTGTTGGAAGCCTCACAGTGTATATCACACTGCGGCTAGAATCTTTGGAGTTCCCCTTTGTTTACACACCACTTTTACCTTGTATTTAACATTCCTCCTGTTGGAAGCCGAGCAACAAGCACGAAGGTATATGACCTTATTTTCCTAGTTATTGTATACTTGTCAGTAAATTGTGAACAAAGCTCATCTTACAAAGTCCTCTGTCGTTCGAGTTTATAACAACATCCGCATTTGCAAACTTCTTCATTGATTTACCAGAATTTTTTACTTGCTCGAAAGCATCCATAGGTACAAATGAAGGCAAAACAGAAAAGTCCTCTGAAAATTGTGTACTCTCGTCTGGTGGGAAGGTGTCTAAAACCGAACTATACGAACTTGCTTGTTCGCTCAACTCACTTTGGACGGTTCCAATCGCGGTATTATTTGTCTTCGAGCTTTTCAAGCTTTGCTTTTGTATAGCACCGCTTCAGGGTCAGGGTCGTAAACTTTATCTCTGTAGTAAGGAATCGAGTTGAATGCTTTAACCCTTCCCAGAAAAGAAAAAATCTTAAATGAGAGCCAAAGAAATGAAGCTTTAATGAAAACCATCTTTTGTTACTGTTGCTAAACGTTTTTTATAAGTCTTGATACATTAGCTTTCTAGTTGTGTTTAATCACGAAACTTTGCGACGAGATCTTTCTTCAGTCCCTGTTGGTTAAGTCTTCGGCACTTCAACCAAAATTTCAATTGTGGAATTGTCCACTTACTTATATCCTCTCCAGCTCTAACGGATGAGCATGGGATATCTTCTGGTGAGAGATTTACCCGTAATAAAGCCTCGCTTGTCTCAGCGTTTTCCTCTATGATTTTTGAGTTTCGCGCGAACGATAGCCCTTAGGCCTCGCTTCCATGCAACTTCCGGTCTTAGGCTGAATCGGTGTATTTTGGAGCTCACTCCATTAAATCATTAATCTATTCATTAATTATTAATTCCCGAGCAGGTCTGACTGCCCACACGAGAGCTTAACCGCGGTCAAACGTAAAAAATAAGAAAAGTCCTTAAAAGATAAGGTTTTACATTGAGAGCTCAAAGATGATAAGTTTTTCTTCAGTCTGTGAGTTTACTAAATCATTTTATGAATTACTAAAACAGTTTTAGGAACAATAAGGTGAATCGGTTTTCCTGAAGTCACGCATTGAAACAGAAAACAAAAACACACTGCGCCGACCAGTCTCCACATTCTTCGCTTTAAAAAACCTTAAAACGTTTTTAGTAATTCATGAAATGATTTAGTAAACTCAGAGACTGATGAAAGACTCATCATCTTTGAGCTCTCAACGTAAAAACCTTAACTTTAAAGGACTTTTCTTATTTTTTTACGTTTGACCGCGGTTAACACGAGAGCCTGTTTAAGATAAGCCTCAACTCAAATCTGTGTACAAGACAGTCATATTTCGTCAACGAAGAACAGCAGTTATCAAGAATCATCAAGCTTGTAATCAATCATTCAATTACTTAACTGGTCAGTGAAAAATCGACCAGCCCGTTAGTCAATCTTTGAGATCGATCGATCCTCTTCTGTTTGCTTCGTTGGTTTACTTTATTTTACCTTCTAAATTAATGCTGATCACGTGTTTACTCGCATCAATCTACCACTTAACTTAGACAATTATTGGAATCAATTAAAGGAGAAAAAGAGGAAGCAAGATAATTTCGCTTTATGTTCCCTTTTCTTATTCTTACCCTGGCAAGGTGTCTTCCAAAGTTGTAAATCGTGCATGAGAATAGGCATGCGCAATTTCGTAGGTGCCTGACCAAAACATGCTCTAGAGAAGAAAAAAAATACGACAACCGGTTTTCGAGGGATTCTTGTTTAAACTCGAGTAGTGCTTGCTGTGTTCCGATAATATGATCAGTTGCAGCAGAAATGCGAGATACTTGTTCCCATAACAGTGATGTCTTGTGATGGCGTTAGACTAAGTCTTAACCACAAACCAATTAACCAATCTGAATTTTAGCTCATGGTTATTTTGTGACAAATTCAAGATATCGCTTTGAAACTCGATGCATTATTGAACCCCCCTCCCCCACCCCTCCCCCAAGCAGAAAAAAAGTAGGTTGGTAAATTATTTGGTAAATAGCATGCCATCGAAATATATGTTGATTAAAAAGAAGAATGTCATGGTCCCATTCTTGGAAAGTTGCGGGCTGTAATATCTTCCTGGTACCTTTTTGTTAAAAAGTTTGTCTTTGTGAATGATATATGAACTGCGAAAATAAAATCAAATGAAGAATGATCCTCGCAGTTGTGAACGCAATTTATGCAATTGCGAAAAGAAGCCTGAAAAAAATTCAGGACTTCAACGGGGTTTGAACCCGTGACCTCGCGATTACCGGTGCGATGTTCTAACCAACTGAGCTATGAAACCACTGACATTGGGAGCAGGTCAATTGTGGGTTCATATGTTCCCGTGAAAGAAATGAGTGTGAATGATATGTGAAATGAATCATATATGAACTGCGGAAATGAAATCAATTGAAGAATGATCCTCGCAGTTGTGAACGCAATTTATGCAATTGCGAAAACAAGCCTGAAAAAAATTCAGGACTTCAACGGAGTTTGAACCCGTGACCTCGCGATTACCGGTGCGATACTCTAACCGACTGAGCTATGAAGCCACTGACGTTGGGAGCAGGTCAATTGTGGGTCCATATGTTCCCGTGAAAGAACTTCACAACTACGAGGATCATTCTTCATTTGATTCAGGCTTCTTTTCGCAATTGCATAAATTGCGTTCACAACTGCGAGGATCATTCTTCATTTGAAGTTAGTCTTTGTTGGTTTGGTGACAAATTTGCAAAAACTACAAGAATTTGGCGAAAATTAATTCACAATACTAGCTGTAATGTAGGTAACATTCACATTACAAACCAAACTAAGTGTGCTAGTTTCAAGCAGCTGAACTTTTTATTAGAAGCTGCAAGCGTTTCAAGTTTTACGGGTATTAAAATGCCTTTTAAAATCACTTAAGCTAGTTTTCGTCAGCTCTCACCAGGTCATGCATTTTTGGCATTCCAGTTTTGTCGAAGAAAGGTTTGTAGTCGTCCTGAGTTAGTTTACAGGGATCCTTGTAAGCGAAGCCTCCTTGGAATGCCTCCCAGATCTCATTACAGTCCTTCCATTCTGAGGAGTCTGAACCAACTTTCTTGTTTTGATAATCATAGCATCTCCCTATCACCATTTCTTTAAGTCGTGGAGTTGAGCCTTTGCCCTGAACACTCGGATCAACAGTGCTCAAGAAAAGAATAATTCCAGGGAGAAAAACGAAGTTCATCTTCCAACCACCGACTTCAGTTACTGACTTTCCTAGACAAATATAATGAGACAATTGTTAAGCAGCGAATGGTTGGAAGGCTCATCAGTATCGGCGATAGGGTACCGCTGAAGACTCTGCAGGATCAATGGCGAATGGGTCTTTTTCTAAACGAGTAAGGGCCTGGGAACGAGGTTTTAAAATTTATCGCTTGGAAAAAATGTTTCCACTGAATGAAAGAACATCTCAAAAATGGGCACCTGACCTACTTTGACGCTGTTCAGTTGAATTGGAGCTGAAAAAAATGCGTTTGAAAATTGCGAGAATTAACTTAATTAAGGACGGTGCTTCCCATTGCTAGTGCGCATTCGTTCTGCGCACCACGCAACCATCTTATCTTGCGCGATTACTCGCGCGGTTTCCTCAGAAGATTGTTTGTTTCGATGGTTATCGTATTTTTTGTAAGCTCTTGATTTAGCGGATAGTTTTACAGGATTGGAAGCCGGCTGTCTACACCAAAAACCCGTAAACGAAAGCGTTATTGTGGTGTGTTTTATGAAATTACGCTGAATCACGCCGGGAAAAGCAATTGAAGTGAAGTGGCAAATAATATAAGACTTAAGATTAATCAAAACATATCGCTGTATAAACTGATTCAAGGGAATCGCTTAAAAAAAGTCATGTGCTACACATATCGGTTTAATACACAATAAATCCGTTTCGGTTTTATTCTTTTATTTTATTGCTGTTTCAACAATAATAAAAAGAAAGATGTTTTCATCGAACGTAAGATATAACATAACACGATGTCTTACCTTCGTAACTGATGAAAAGCTTGAACTTAATTGGCCTGACTAACAGACTGCGAAAATCACGAATACTGGCTCTCAAACTGCGTAATTTTTATGCATTTCAAAACTCCTTCCGGAAAGATAATACAACCGCAAGAAACAACTGCGAAAGTAATTGACAAAACTACAAAACGTCATCTTACGAACGTGTTTGTCTTCCACTTCGCCAGAGCCTAAAAGGACAAGTTATACTGGAAAAAACTTTGAAATTTACGCAAAATGCACATCTCAAAACGTCTTCGAATTTGCTCTTAGCATTCAAATCCATCTTCATTGAAAAAATGTCCTCTAATTCCCGAAGAATCAAGAAAAATTTTTGTTCCAGCATGTGTCGCCATACCGGATATCCCAGCATGCCCAAGGAAAAGACATGCAAATATTTCACTTACTAGGGAGGGGATAGAGCAAAAACTGTCTCAAGCCCCCAAAACAGCGCCTTAAAAGTAGAAAATAACCAATTTAGCTCTAAAAAACGCACGGTGACCCCCACTTTTTACCTCACAAAACGAAAGTGGTAAGCCTACTCAACACGTGGTGATTTTTTCATAGTTCGCAAAATATATTTAGCCTGTGTTTTTGCTCAACTAAAAGGGAGCAGTCAGGGCCAAAAATGCCTCCAATGCAATGATTTTGTAATAAATACCACATAAAAAGTAGTTTTTATGTCACCAGTTGATATGTGTTTCAAAGCTTGTGGTTTGTTGTTCACCTTGGTATATGTAAACAGGAATTCTAAGGAAATGTTCAGAGAAATATTTCTTCTTTTCCTTTTTTGCGAAAAAAAATACTAAGTCTCTATTTTTTGCAGCTTTGGACTTAATTATCTCTGAAAAATGCACGGTTACCCCCAATTTTCTTTTCAATTTTTGTTGGCCCTTACCAACATCTACATTTTAGCATAGTGATAATCCGCGAAAAAATATCTTCGTATTAGGAGGCACCGTCCTTAATTTGGGGGAAAACACTTTCCGAAATAGAGACAATTGCATGGGATTTTTTAAGTTTTAAATGCATGTTACTTGGCAACTTTTCAACGAAACAAACTCAAACCTGCTGAAACTACTTATTTTGAGATAACCTTTCATGTGAGAATCGATTTAGTTCAATTTCATTGATTTTCGTTCCCAGGCCCTTACTCGTTTAGGAAATGACCCATTACATTTTGGTTTCTGCTTTACGTCCTCTGCCTGCCTGCAGTAATAACTGCAAAGCTCTTTCTGGTTACTTACAGCTAACTGGTACCGACGTTTGCTACAACAGTCACCACTGCCACTACTGCTTTCACTTTAAATACTCAAATTGTATACATGTTTGGGTTTGCGGACCGTGGCAACTTGAAGAACTCTTGACACTGCTCAGTTAGGGATACCTAAACATACCAACGCGACCGCATAAACAAATTGAAAACTTCTAATGGAAATTCTACTGCAAAGAGAGCTCATGTATAGATACAGTTTCATGGGGGTTTAAGCCAAGGTCAGTAGGAATTTCCAAGCAGTCTACTGTGAGAAATTACGTAGACAATTTATTCAGTTCAAGTGTAAGCTAGCCTACACCTTCGAAGATCTTAGGTCAAAAGAGAAAGATAACAGTGGCAAACCTATAAAGTAACGGCAACCAATAACTAGCAAATTCTAAAATAACTACATATAATTAAACGGTAATTGACTTTATGACACAATATTCACTGGACCTATGGAAACTAAATAATTCAAAGTTTTACTGGTCAGGTGTGAAGTTTGCTCTCAACAGAATAGCTATAGATACGCAAGCTTTTGGTTGAGAGGCCCAAACCAATGGAATGATGAGGTCTGAGGTTGAATTGGCGTTTAAAACAAATTCAAATGGGTTTTGCACTTTCATTCAACATCACACCAACATTTCCTTTGTTCTGAAAAATGTTAAATCGTGATGAGGCCGTCCGAGCACTTAATTCTTTCAGCATTTGTCGACGAGAAGACGCGCGCGAACAAGATTAACTAATACCTTGAAAAGTTGAGGAGTTCAATGCTTTTGCACCGCTTTTAAACACATTGCTTTCGCTTTCAACATCTTGTGGCTTTGTGGTCGTAGTACCAAATGAATTTGTTAGAAGACTGTTTGTGACTGTTTGTGGTTGTCATGCTGTGCACAGCTAATAGTTTTTGTTCCTATTTTGTGGTAACAAGTATAAATTTGTTGCGTCTTTTATCCATGTCAAGCTAGACTCACAGGCAGGGTTATCATTGGTATTCATTTCTTTCATGTTTGTTTTCTCTGGCATATCGTCTTCACATGGTGACACAAAGTTGACATAAATTTCATACAGTAGTATATGGCAAGCTCTTTCGGCGAAAATTAATTTGAGGTCACCCTCAATGGTTTTGAAGAAGCATTTCGTACTGAAAATAATTGTTTCCAGAGATCGTTCTATGACCAAGAAAAGAGAAACAATAACTTTGGCAGTACCCCTTAAAAGTTTTGCGAATTTATGTTTAGCTCTTTCTCTGCGTTTTTATATTGTGGGAAGTTTGAAACCCGTTTCGTCTTTTTTTTCATGTTTTTAATTTAAAGTGCTACTATGATAAAATTTTTACCCTTTGATTTTTTAGGCTTATCACATAGAACGCCAGGAAAGATTAAAAACGCTGTTTACCGTTTCCAAATATCTGCATTGGTTCCGGAGATATTTAAGTTTGAGAAATGTCTAAAATATGCAAATTAGATTACTGATGACGTCATAGTCTCAACCCAAAAATTCATCAAGTATACAAATAGAGCTATCTCCGTCAATTTCCAGCAGAGACCATTGAATCTTGGTAGGCTAATAGTTCTACAAGCAACACACCTACGACTATGAAAAATTTGGTTCCCGTGGCAACTCACTATTTTCCAGTCCCCCCGACCTGATTTCAATATTTTAGTAGTTTTCAACTCGAAAAACATTCAGCAAGGCCACGAACTAGACCTGACATATTTAAATACTTCTTGGATGATGCAGATGAGGTACCATTGGCAAATATTAAACTAGAATACCAAAGGTGGCCGGCAAAGCCCTTAATATCAGGGAGATCTGGAACCCAGTATGTTGTCATGGTAACAGAACTGGGAAGCTCATATTGTGGAGCTCATCTAGTAGAATCTTACTGCAAAGAATCATGCATTTCTGATACAAATTGGCTGAGATATCTTTTTTCAACATATTTGATCAAAATTCGGTTGATATTTTGACGTCATCATTTGGCTAATTTGCATATTTCAGAAAAATTGAATATCTTTGGAACAAACAGTGCTATTTAAAAATAGTTATTTAAAAATAGTAAACAGCATTCTTCTTCTCGTGCAGACTACTTGTTTCTATTATAAAATAGCTTAGATAGCAAAGATGAGAATTTCGTCATAGCAGCACTTTAAACTTAAGTCAAAACATACTTCTTGAGTTGTAAATAAACAAAGCCTTTGACTTATTAACCTCTTATATCTTCAGAGCTGTGTTTTCGCGTTGACATGTAGCACTGCTTTAAGTTTCAATGAGCAAAACTCCGGTAATGGAAACAATTTATGGCTGGGTTACGTGTATAAGCCCTCGAATAGAAGATGCTGGAAAAAACCTGCTTAGAATTCCTGGCCATACAATTGCTTTTTTTTACTGGTACTTGTTAAACACTGTAAAACAACAAGCCACCTTCTATAATACTTGCAGGTACACGTTAAAGTCTGAATAAGTTCACCCTTTGATCGAATTCACCAAAGGCTTTTATTGAGAGTGGCCGCTACTGCCACAATTGTGGACAAAACTATTTGAGAAAACATGCCCCTTGAACCCCGGAAAGCCTTCTCCAGTTTGGGTGGCTAAAAGATCTTAGAAGAGTAACTTCTCTGCTCCCTATCCCCCTTTATTCACTGTTGAATCTGGGAAGCCGACATTGTTGGGAAACGTTTCTCGACCCCAGAGCTCTTCCCTTCCGCACATGTGTAACGGGAGTTGCATGGGGAAGAGCTCTGGGCAACTCTACGCAAGCATAGCCCAAATCTAGCCATTAAGATGGCATCGCTGTTAGAAAAATCCTTGCAGTACGCCTTATGCGCTTGAAGGTAGGGCAGAAATCAATTATTGAAGCTGTTGTTTGTTCAAGGAAGGACGTTTTAGGGGATTCACTCATTTTTTTTTGTGAACGTTTTTTTCGAAGCTTCAATTGTAGTTCGCGCGTACCGAGTTTGCCAATCAGAAGTAATTTGTTTCAACTCAGAACATGTTAGAGCTAGAGGCTTGCGCAGACTTCCCCAGAGCTTTTCCCGCTGTCACGCCCCAAAAGGAAAGAGCTCTGGGGTCGGGAATGGGGTTGCACAAACAGCATTGATCTGGGGGAATGCGCGATTTGAAACTGAGTTGATTGTTTTTTGCACGTAACAAAGCCTCGATGCTCAATTTTCTCAACTGCCTTGTCCAAGATTGTAGGACAGCTGGATAAGAGCATGTGAGAAAATCTACGTAGTCAACGCCAAATAGACAAACAAAGATCTAACTGGCTGACAGAGTAAAACCACCCCCTCCCTCCAAAAGAAAAAAGATTTAAACATCGATGTGTGACTGCCTGGACAAAGCGAGGGCCACACAGTTAGCCAAGAGGTCAAGAGGTAGCCTGCTGCATGAGGACGTGGATGCTCCGGAGGGTTAAGGTGCAGCTGTTGAAGGCAAGAGACAAAGACCATTTTGGATATATTACTTCAAAGTTGGTAATCATTCCTCGCAGTGATGTGGTTTTTAAAGGAAGCCGCGCGCTTGTTGCCCTCCATTGTGAAGTACTATCGTTCGTGTCTCTGACTGGACAAACGATGTATTTTCACAGTCGTTCGCTTTTCTGATTGGTTGGTTGTGTATTTCGTACGAATTTCATGCGGGCTTTTTTGCATATGTAAATCTCAGTATGTATGAAATAAAACACTGTATTCGCCAAGCGGGGACGCTCCAGAACGGAGCAGAGCAAGATGTTAATTTATTACCAAGTCCCACTTCCTACTCATTTGAATACCGTATGAGACGATGGTGCGATTTTTGTATAGTTAGTTATTTGTATAATTAAAAACCGGTTCGGCGGTTATTTATACTGAAGAAAACCGGTTTCCTTAAGTGGGCGCGCAATCATCCGGGCTCTTTTTTTTCTTATAGTCTATATTATTTCTTATGAGAAAATATAAATATTTTTATTAAGGTAAGTTGTTGAGAAACAAAGCCGTTGGATGGACTCCTTTGCCATGTTTTAAGTTGGTTGAACGTTTTTCTCATTGTACCATGCCTCCGCAATTGTCTCATTGGTTACAGTAGCTCTATGGTAACATTATATGCAGGTTATGAATGCAGGAAAGTTATAAATTTTGATTGGTAGATATCCGAAATATGGAGCAGAGCCATACGTCCCAAATTTGACCGTTTTGATGGGTAAAACTGGTCTTAAAGTCAGACATTTGCGCCGAATTCTGTGGAATGATTTTCTTTCTTTTTATCTTTCTGTGGAATGTAATATTTAAAAGACGAAATCCCGTGGCCTCGTACAATTTTCGATTTTTTTTAAGTTTACCAAATAATAATCATGATAGTAATAATACAAAAGACAAATCGCACACCTTCTCGTACAATTCGTGATCAATAGATACTCGTAATTTCGGTAGCCTCGCAGCTCCTAAAAGCTCTAAATTTCAGTGGCGGGGATAGTGTTGCAGCCCTATTGTTTTAGGGCCAGGGTCCATTGTTTGTGTTGTTTGTTGTTTTGTCTCACCTGACGGATGGTCTCCAATCAGGTGCGACCTTGTAAGTGCTGCGAGGTGACCCCGTAAGTCAGGCGATATCCTTTACTGTTATTTTACCTATTAGTTTGGCAGAATTTAATAGCATTTAACTTTCTGTACACGAATTTAATAGCCTAGCATTTTGTCTTTCTCTGCTCGCTCTACTCTTGCACTTGAGACTATAGAACAATTAAATTCGCACACACTTTTTCGCAAGCAATAAACCCGCACACTGAAAACGTTAGCACTCTCTATATCTCTCAGTGTTTTCAAATCTTCTTCAAAAATCCAACAGACTTAAAATAGCAATT
This sequence comes from Pachyseris speciosa, assembly GCA_016490735.1. Taxonomy (NCBI): domain Eukaryota; kingdom Metazoa; phylum Cnidaria; class Anthozoa; order Scleractinia; family Pachyseridae; genus Pachyseris; species Pachyseris speciosa. The sequence continues at coordinate 2,957,301 of JAEMWC010000003.1, read as the reverse complement.
GAAAATTTTGAATAATTTTGTTGGGTCATTTACTCGTGACAGAATTCTTTACACATGGATAAATTGTTCTTGGGTGAGCTGACCGTTATCTATTTAGATATAGGTAATATTACATTGTTCAATCCCTCAATACTAGCATTACACCTTCAATAACGCAAACCATTCAAAAGACAGAACATCCTCCGGAAATAATCAAATTGAAGAAGAATAGCGGTGTACAGCTTTACAACGTGGCGCGTAAATTGCACTGGTAACACGTTAAATAAAATGCGCCTTCTTCGTCAAAATTTTCCAATAGACCAACGTTATTTAAAAGAGCAACAAAATATCTCGCGTTTAAGGGTGTTCATATGACTCTCGTCGTCATAAAATGTTTGTCATGTTTTTTCTTTGCTTTCACGTAGTACCAGTTTATTAGCTCGCCTTAGGCTATGTCTACACTATACCGGATAGCTCTTGTGCCGGCACGAAAACCATATCGGATAGGGCTTTTGTTCACATTCAAAACGATGATTTCGGCACGGTTTTTGCGTCGGAGCGATGCTGGGCCGCTGCGCACTTTCTGGAGTAGTGTGAACAAAGAATCGAACCGAAACGGAAATCAACAACGAGGAGCAAGGATTGGATTCTAGTGGAAAGATGGCGGTGGTTTTGGCACTTTTGGGCCAATGCCGTTCACACCAGGCCGGAATATTTTTCACAACGGCATAAAATGCTATCTGGCATAGTGTAGACATAGCCTTATTCAAAAAAAAAAAAAATATATATATATATATATAAACGGTTTTGGCGGCAGACACCATAAAGGTCGTGTAGTATAGTGTTGTCACGAAAACCATTTTCGCGGTGACTTTCCACGGGGCCTTTCATTTTGCGATTGTTTTTGCCATCGCGAAAATAAGTAAGAATAAGGTATAAGGGTGATGACAAAGCCACCTTATCTTTGTATTCAAAATATATTGAAGGTTCGAAGCAGTAGAGATGGATGCAGGCTAAAAACACGTGCGTGATGTGGCTAGTTGAAGCAGGCCTTCAGCCTTAAGTTAATTGAATTCAAAAATAGTAACTGAGACAAAACAAATGGCAAATCCACTCTAATCTCGCCCCGCAGACTTGGCTTGTCAAGAAAATGATGTAAGACGGCTACTCGCTTGCACTAGTGCGGAGGTTTGATAATGTATATCAACAATCTCTTCATTTTGTCGATGCCACTATCCGCTTAGCGTTTCAAGGTAGCAATTTAGTATCCCCCACCCACCCACCCCCCTCCCCCCCCCCCCCCCACAAAAAAAAAATCTAGATTCTGCATTCATTCATTAAGGGTCTACAGAATCTTGAAGCCAACTTACAGTAACATTGTTTGATCAACAAGCTGATATTGCCGAATCTTTCCTAACCATCCCATCCCATCCCCAAAATGCCAATTATTACAAACATGTTTTACGTCTTTTGCTTCTCCCAACAAACTATGCACTGCTTAACGGCAACGTCTCTCGAGAACTTCTCATAACTGTACAACTTCTAATTCGTCGTTCAATGACCAGTCAATTCCTTCCAAGACTGGGCGTTGTAAGGATGGTTAAAACGTAGCTGCACATAGAAGCAAGCTAACAGATTACTTTATGAAGCAAACTTACCTAAATTTGTGTGCCTCTCCTCTTGTGATGCTGTCAGCCTGCGTGACAGATTCTTAAGTGTTGTGTAGAACAGGCCTGCTAGCGAATTCATTGTCCTCTGCTGTCAATCATTTCTATGTGGGAGACCCGGCTTCTCAATAAGACACGTGCAAAACAATTTATCCTGAACGAAACCATAAAGACAATAAGCGGCGTATAACATGTTGGACACCACTGAAAAGAGAGAAAATCGTACCTGTCAAACAGCGAAGGTTAATCTCCCAATTTCTCATGGCGCAGGCAGTCTCATCACCGTTCAAAATCTTTTGATCAACAAATGCTACATGTGGTCGGACAGTGTATCATTGCCTAGGGGTTTCATTATATGCGCTGAATAGAGTTAAAGGATGCGGTTCCAAAGAGGGCTTTTGTCCCATTGTAATAACTCGTGAGCGCATGAATTTATGCTCGCGTCTGGTACATTGTACATGCAAATTTATGCACATGAGTATAGGCTACTTGAAGCCCTTGTGAAAGTTGGGTTATGTCTCGAAAAGGCTATGAGCATTCTTACCTCGCTATTCGGCCTGAATGTTAAAAGGAAACAACAACAAACAACCACAACTACGATAATAATAATAATAATAATAATAATAATTTAAATAACAATATATAATTATAATAAGAACCTTCCCAGAATCCTTTGCAGCTGGAAAATCGTCAATCCCAGATAACTTGGTCAGTTTGAGGGCAGCAAGACCCCCACGTTGTCTAGAGATAAGTCTTACCATAAACTAATTATTGTACAAGACTAAGGGCGATGACGTCATTGGTCACGTGACTTTGCTCACAAGTGCGTTTTTGCACACTGTGACGAAATTATTTTGTTATTGAGAAAGCAGTCAACGTGGTTTGAAGCACAATGGTGTGAGCCATTTCGGACTGCCCGGGTACCGAACAAAATATAAATATTAAGGGGGGTACATACAATTTTCAAAAAGTGGGAGTCTGGGTACAAGTGCTATCTCGCGTTGCATTAAACGCGAGGAAACAAAAATTTGGATATTGGTAGATATTTTTATGAAATATACATTTTTGACATTTTTAATGCTGTGACGTCATCGGTCACGTGACCAGAACGGACCGAAGTTTAATATTCGCTCTTAAAGTTTACTAGAACCTTTCTCCAAGAATATTTTTAAGCGAAGTTGTAGTTTAATAAATAGTGTTTTAAAAAATGGCCATGATTACTTTTTCCTAAAAAAGTGCGGCAGTAGAAAATGTAACTGAAAAGTTTGTCAGCTTCCTGCTCAACAACCATTTGAGGTAGGAATAAAAGAAAATTTTGCCTAAGGCTTGAGAGTATGCTCTTTATGATGGCGTTGTCAGTTTCTTCTAATTTCAATTGCTTTTGGCGAGGATCGATGTTTAAGACTTTTTTCAGAGGAGAGGGCCTGGAGGAAAGAACGAAAACGAGGCTATACTTTCGCGCGCTTTTTGTTCACTGCGACGCCGCGCCACAAAAGGTTAGCTGGAAAAAAAAATTCCACGGACTGGACTTGCATTTTCTTTAAACGGAACATTTTGACGACTTTTTTAATTATTGTTTTTTTTATGGCTGCTGTCTGCTCAGGGACAATGCATACTTGAGAAGGTAAGTTGATACAGATAGTTGTTGCTGTTTGTTAAAAAACAAAACAAAAAAAAGCGCGTTTGTGGTACACTTAAATGCACGTCCCACCTTAAAAGTGTTGTTTAATTCTTGAAATTATAAAACTTAAACTAGAAGTTGCAGCAATGCGAATGAAATCAAATTAATGCTAACATTAAATGAAACAATTAAAGTTGCTTAAGGCAACCGATGCAAGCTCAGTAATTTTACTAAATACGATATTTGAAGGTTAAAAACGTATCTTAAACAGTGACGGAATAAATGATTACTTTATTTTCAACCGGAACTTAAAACGTTACCTTCATTCGCACAGACATCAAAACTTTATTTTATACTGTCCATGAACTAAATTCCCTATTACAATTATAACAAAGTGTACAATAAGGCCATTATTCAAAGTATTGGCCTAAGAAAAATAGTTGCGCATAAACAAATACTGGAACAGTTCGTGCTTTCAAATGGATTACCCTAATGAATTACACGATTCCGACACATAAGTTTAATTTGAGTGGCGAAACATTTTGTTGTATCTGAAAAATTACTGTACTACAAAAAACGTTTTCACAGAGGTTGTAATGCATGGGGGTTCACATAATTTAATTCAATTTTATAAAGCTAAAAATTGTATGTCAAAGATTCAGCATGCAGAAACAGAAAAGTTTTAAAATCACGGCTGTTTGTGCGAGTTCGTGTACGTGCGCGCTAAACGCGGAGAGTACCTAAGCTTAATAACTCTGAAGACGTCAAGTACTTAAGTTTATGTCAAAACCGACCAAGAACCAGTCGAAAAAAACAAAGAAAGATTAGCAAATAATTGTTTTAATAGATTTGGCAGTTTTACAAAGATTTACGCTTCTGGTTTGTGGCACCTATTTACAATGGTAGTCTGAGGAAAAACCTTTTTACAACAATGTTTAAATTATAAGCTTAAGCTTACGGTAAATTTCATTTGAATCTATTTTTTAAATTGAGGGGAAATTAAAATGTAATTTGCTATAAGAATGGGTCCAACACAGAAATCCTGAAAACCTTCTTCACAAACAAATTGACGATAAACTTGAAAACCAAATTTGAGAGTAGGCTTAACTTCTTGCCGAGCCATACAAAAGTCGGGCACATAAACAAAGACAACGCTTATCTGGCTTATCGGTTGACCGTAAGTTTTTTGAAGAAAACGACTAAATAAAAGGTCAACGGTAAATACCTTCTCCAATCGTCGAAGAGGCTACATCGGGCCACTGCGTAAATCGCACGTCCCTCGTATTTAGTCATGCTCAAAGCACAGCGGGAAAATTTACGTGTTGTCGAATGCAGTCGCGGCGCGAATACAATCCCTTTCACAACATTTTAGATACATCCAAAAAGCCGTCCATCAAGCCTTGATATAATTCTTCCCAGAGTGGCCAGTTAAAAAATATTTTCACAGTCTAACACATCTTCAGGTGACCTAGTCGAAGTGTCGGAAGGAGAGTGGAGTCGAACGAGGTATCGCACAGCGTTGACGTGGACGTCGTTAATCCACTGACTTGATCTAAAGTTTTATGCTTCGGACTAGAAATTTTCCATTACTTAGTTGAATTTGACGGCAAATCTCCCATTTTGGCGACCTTTTCAGATTTTCAGCACAGCTCTTTCACCACACAAATCTTTTCACAGTCTAACACATCTTCAGGTGACCTAGTCGAAGTGGCAGAACGAGAGAGTCGAACGAGGTATCGCACAGCGTTCATGTGCTCGTTAATCCACTGACTTGGTCTAAGGTTTTATGAGACAGGATGAACCAAATTTCAAAATCATTTCACCGTTTTGAATGTAGTTAAGCTTCGCACTAGAAATTTCCCATTACTTTGTTAAACTTGACCGCAAATGCCACTTTCACCACAGCTACAGCGCTGTCGCAAGCAAACCGTCGCTTCGTTTCAGAAGGTCGATTCACTTTCTGTAATTGGTTAAACAAAATGACGTGTGAATCGCGAGGTGTGGAGAATCTACGATTCGATGACAAACATAGCGGGCAATGTCTTCCTTCGTAATTTTAACCAAAGAAAAAAATTGCAAAACATTTAATTTTTGGTTTATCGTGAACTAAAAAAACTGTCAGAACAAGAGCGGATAGGCGTGTTTTCAGAGCATCTCTCTCTCTCTCTCTCTCTCTCTCTCTCTCTCTCTCTCTCTCTCTCTCTCTCTCTCTCTCTCTCTCTCTCTCTCTCTCTCTCTCTCTCTCTCGCTCTCTCTCTCTCTCTCTCTCTCTCTCTCTCTCTCTGTCTCTGTCTCTGTCTCTGTCTCTCTCTCTCTCTCTCTCTCTCTCTCTCTCTCTCTCTCAACTAACCCTTGTGATTTCTGGTATGAATGAATTAATATGCAAAAACTAAAAAAGGTAAAAATAATTAAGAAAAACTGTCAACTATTTTCCCAAAGAAGTACAAGTACACTTGCCTCGATCCAAGCCCACTCATAAGAAATATCCACAAAAATATGAATACAATCTTCCGTCTGTACAACATTTAACCCCCAAATTTCAATACAACTATTTTTTTTACATTTATTAGTAAGCTCTGGCTTGCTGGCTCAGCAACAAATAACTTTCAAAACCATGAGAAGTTAAGTGAGAGAAACATAGTCTACAAGGTCTAAATAATAAGTCAGTAGTGCATGAATGGGTGGGGCAGGGGTTCTGAACCTTCAACTGATTGTACTTTTTTCTTCTGGTTCTACCCCTTACGTAGCAGTATCTACTTATGTCTTAACTTTGTTGCAGAGTCTAACAAAAGTGCAAATTCATCACAACTTATCATTGTTCTTACCACCTTGGGAATGCCACTTTTTTGGTAGCCGCTTCAGTACACGTCTATTATTTCTATTTCTGTATTGTAACCGTTTTCTCCATTTTTACTTTGCTTCAGTGTTGCCCCTGAAGAAGGTTAGTCATGTCTCGCCGTAATATATGGCATTAAAAGTTACCCTTTTCGACCATCATTTTGTTTCTTTGCCTTATATCTACCTTTTTATGGGATATATAATTATATATTGTTATTTCCGGTTTCACTTGTAATAATAATAATAATAATAATAATAATAATAATAATAATAATAATAATAATAATAATAATAATGTGAATGATATATGAAATGAATCATATATGAACTGCGGAAATGGAATCAAATGAAGAATGATCCTCGCAGTTGTGAACGCAATTTATGCAATTGCGGAAAGAAGCCTGAAAAAAATTCAGGACTTCAACGGGGTTTGAACCCGTGACCTCGCGATTACCGGAGCGATGCTCTAACCAACTGAGCTATGAAGCCACTGACGTTCGGAGCAGGTCAAATGTGGGTTCATATGTTCCCGTGAAAGAAATGAGTGTGAATGATATATGAAATGAATCATATATGAACTGCGGAAATGGAATCAAATGAAGAATGATCCTCGCAGTCGTGAACGCAATTTTTTTCAGGCTTCTTTTCGCAATTGCATAAATTGCGTTCACAACTGCGAGGATCATTCTCCATTTGATTCCATTTCCGCAGTTCATATATGATTCATTTCATATATCATTCACACTCATGTCTTTCACGGGAACATATGAACCCACATTTGACCTGCTCCGAACGTCAGTGGCTTCATAGCTCAGTTGGTTAGAGCATCGCACCGGTAATCGCGAGGTCACGGGTTCAAACCCCGTTGAAGTCCTGAATTTTTTTTTCAGGCTTCTTTTCGCAATTGCATAAATTGCGTTCACAACTGCGAGGATCATTCTTCATTTGATTTGAATAATAATAATAATAATAATAATAATAATAATAATAATAATAATAATAATAATAACAATAACAATAATAACAATTGATTTGAATCACCTTACGTGATCAAACTACATACAAACAAAGTAAAATTTAAAGCAAGTGACACTCAGGCATCAAAACCCGCCTGGCCAGTACCTGACACATGGGCACAGCCATATCACCAGGGTAGTGGCAGCCATGGCCAGCTGTTTCGTCCTTGTTAGGACTCATCAGGATGCAAAGCCGTTGAGCAACGCTGAACCCGAAAGTCCAGCTCTGTTGCTCTTTACTGCTGAGGCGAGTGCAAAGCACTCCTTATTTGTGACGTTGGGATGAAAAGGGTTAACCCTTTTCATCCCAACGTCACAAATATGTGACGATAAATACCTCTTTCGCCTTTATGATTTATTTCTTGTTTAAATTTTGTCATCCTCGGAGACCCAGGGGCAGATAGTCGGGTTGGGACAAAGATTCGGGACGAGCGAAAGTTTACAAGACAGTCGGGAGAGCCCCTGGGAACATTTCTTTATCGGACTAGTTCCAGAAGCTATTGAAATCCAGTTTCCTGATTGGGCGGAAATTTTCTGGCAAGGAATTTTTTTCTGCCCAATCGGCGATCAGCTTATATATCGCACTCCTTTCGTGACTCCTTACACCAACAAGTAAGCGGTCAATCTGCCGTCGACCATATTTTTAGTTGTTCCACTTGTCTCGTTCGTTCAACAAATTTATCCTACGAGGAACATTTTGGTGGCAAGGGACCCAAAAACAACAAGCGACAATCACTTGCAAGGAACTAGAAAAATCAAAATGAAGATCGACCGCAGGCATAGCAAACTTCACGCGAAGAACAGCATGTAACTCGGTCTCTTTCTGTGGTTAGGATCATTGTTGTTTGGTTTGGGCTTTTTTCTCTGGTTTACTTACGGGCAGTGGGCCGCTCCTGAAACTCTTCGGGGCGATGAAATTTCTGTTGCACGGGCCGGACAAGTTTGCCGATCAGGCGAGAAGCAAACAGCTCGGCGTTTTAAGTTATCGAACCTTGCAATCGACCGTCTCAGCTCAATTTTGAGAGAGACCACAAAAAGGCCTTAGAGAAAGTGTACAGTTACACTGTGATACATTGCAATGTTTTGGTTTTCATATATATGATTGGTATCTGTTGGCCAATATGCTTTTCTTCCCAAGGTGTGCATAAAACTAATGATATTGCAGATTGCCTAGCAGTTGTGATAATTGCTAATTGTGTGCACATGTAAGATGCATGGTTATTTGCACAAGCTTTCCATGAACTCTTTTACCACAGTGGTGCTGAGCTCAGTTAACAATTTAGTTTTTAAAAGTTTTAAAAACATGATTTAGAGTGGGCCTTGCTGGAAACATTCACATTATGTTGACTGTGCTGCAACTTTTAGGTAGCAAAGTTTCAGATACAGTTGTTTACAAGTTGATGCAGGATGTTTAGTGTCTTGTATGCACTCTTGTTTTTATAAACGCTCAAGTGTATCCATATTATAACAATTATTAAATTCCATTTTTGCATGATACGGTTGTAGTTGTTGTGATTGGTAAGCCAATGGTACACCAGGAAAAGACATGATTTCTCCTGTGAGACCACACCAATTTTGGAATGGGTTCTTCCTATCACCGCCCTCTTCCTTGACAATTTTTAAAACATGAGAGAGTGCTTCCAGTTAATTAAGGAACCATGTTTTCAGTTCCTCACATAGTGTAAATGTGTCTTGTGCTGAAAGACCCTTGATAACCACCTATGGACAAATCATTCTCAACTATGCACTTCACTGAGTCAAACAGGCTGATACAATGGTATGGCTAAGTAAAGTTAAATTATTTTCAGGTAAGTTTCAAACTAAAGAACACTACACACAAACCATACCCATAACCTGAATACAGTTACAAAATATGTTAACATGGTCACTCAGTAAGATATCCCCTTTAGATAAAGTGGAAACAAAAAAACAAAAACAATAACAAAATAAAGCTAGAAGGGATTGTTATTTCATTTAGTTTTTGTTTGTTTAGAAGTTTTCTTGATAGTGAGATGTAACTTTAAATTCAAGTTTTCAATGCAATCTGTTGGATATTGTAGTGATTATTTGTCACAAACGTTATGGCCTCATTGTTTTTATTAGGTTTTAGAGTAGCTGACTGGAATCTAACAGAAGGTGGCTTGTTGATGAGAAATTAAACAGCCTTCAAAAAACGTTGGAAACTATTCATTGAAAAGCAGGTGGCTCAAAATTTAAAGAAGCCACTTTTTAGCCAGCTGCCAGCACTTCAGGAGAAGTCTACCTTGTACTAAATGAAATTCCCAATGAGTATACCCAAGATGAAATTACACCCTCAGTTTCAGAGGGGGGTACAAAAAAAATTTAAAATTGTTCTTAAAATTTAATTGTCCATCTGTTATCTGTTGATCTTTCACTTTGCTTTTCTACAGCGGCCCAAAAGGGTCAATCACAAATCAATTTACCAAAACAAAAATCAGTTTCCCTTAACATGAAACAGTTTCTCAAAACACAAACAATTTCCTGAAGCACAAGTCAGTTTACCATCATCATGCACTGAAACACCTATAATGGGCTAATCACAGCAAGTGCACTGCACAAGATATTCAGCAATACCATATCACACTGCCTAATTCTTAGGAGCTATGAAAGCCCTGTAATGCTACAAAAGGTATCAGGTCAATACCGTACCCCAATTACCATGCAAAACATCTGCCACAAATCTGCTAAGGTCTCAAAAAATTATCCTAACTAAGTGTCTATATGCTCATGAGAGTGATGATGTTTGTAAAAATCTGTTTTCATCTTAACATAATACATGCCATTTTCCATTCCTCCCCTCCCCCCAAAACACTGGAGTAGTTTCTATTCGAGTCTTACTCTATAACCAAGGTAATCGCCTATGTATTTCAAAAGCATAATCTGAACTCACATCAAAGTCAAAACGGCATCTGTATGCAAGAGAATGTCAGAGTATTGGGAAACTGATTTTGATTTGATAAATTGGTTTGTGATTTCGGCCTCCGTACTTTTCCACACAAAAGCAGCCTTCAACCACTTAACCTGGTCTTTCATGATTGCCATAATATAAGCGGATGGAGAGACAACCACGACTACAAGTAAATTATTTTAAACTGGATTTTCTCAGGCCATTTCAAGGTCTCCGAAACTGAGCTGAGATCATCTGAGGCGCGACTTCGAGTAGATTGTAAGCAGTGGAAGGTTCGATTTCGTGAGCAAACCAAAATTCAACGGCTGCGTTTCACTCGAGCGATCGGTAAACTTGCCTGGCCTGTGTAACAGAAATTCTATCGCCCCGAAAAGTTTCAGGAGCGGCCCACTGCCTGCGAGTACACCAGAGAAAAACAAAAGCTCATACCAAATAACAACAATTTTATTGTGGTCGAGTTGTCAACAATCTGCAACAACTCTTCGCGTGAAGTTTACGATACCTGCGATCGGTCTTCATCTTGATTTTTCTAGTTCCTTACAAGTGATTTTTGCTTGAGTAGAAGTTGAATTTGTCGATATATGTGTTTTGTGGGCCCCTTTCCACCATAACTTTCCTCGAAGTGTCGATACAGCGATCGAAAATATGGCTGACAGCAAATTGGACGTTTGACCCTCGGTATAAGAAGTCACGAAAGGAGTGCGATATATAAGCTGATCGCCGATTGGGCAGAAAAAAATTCCTTGCCAGAAAATTTCCGCCCAATCAGGAAACTGGATTTCAATAGCTTCTGGAACTAGTCCGATAAAGAAATGTTCCCAGGGGCTCTCCCGACTGTCTTGTAAACTTTCGCTCGTCCCGAATCTTTGTCCCAACCCGACTATCTGCCCCTGGGTCTCCGAGGATGAAATTTTGTGAGAACTTCATAATAACGTGAAAAAAAAAAAAAAAAAAAAAAAAAAAAAAAAAAAAACCGACTGAAATACCAGGATTCCCATGGCAAGAAATGAGGGACATGAGGGGGTGAAGTCACTTCAGAGCAGTCTCGAGCGCTGTCAATTACTTTCCTTCTTTAGCGAAATGCTATTGGATGATCGTTGCTATAGCAATTTGCATGGGTCATAAAATGAAAATAAAAAATATGGCGGCCCCGTCGTATGTAAATACCTTCAGAGCCATGAAAGTCGTAGAACAATATCTATTTATAGAACAATGCAAACACAATTTGCCACTCAGCTTTCGACACACATCTCAATTGAAAGAAGAACTTTTTGCCCCGATTCGGAATCGAGCCGACATTCCCTAGTTACTAGTCGGGCGTGATAACCACTACACTGCACTACCGGATCAACCACGCTGGCAACGTGGCCACTTTAGAAAGTGAATAGTATCGCCACGTTGAGTAGTGGCCGCTCGCTCACAAGATCGAGGAAGGAAAGAAAGAGGTACTGTTCACAGTCTAGAGACTAGGGGGCTGGCTAGGATATCTTAATTTCAAAAATCAATTCTTATAAACAATGCAAACTACGTCCGGTAGACTCGTTTCCATGTGAAGGGGAAAGTCGCACTCTTGTAATTAGAAAAAAAAAAACGGCCTCAATAAAAGAGCCTTACCATTATATTCCCATGGTGTGTTTCTTGCTTCCTGTGTGGTTATTTTCTTGATTTAACCCGATTTGGGCGATTTATTCGCTTCCCGTCTTTCCACTCATAAAGAGTAAGGTAAGGCTCTTTTATTGAGACCTTTTGGGTACAATTGTTTTCTAGAATCTATTTATCGGGATTCCCATACAAATCCTTTTAATTGCAGCCACCTTGATATTGCGTGATAAGCTGCTGTTACATGTAACCGACTCTCATGTTGAGCTTGGGCAGCCTGTGGAAGAGGTGGCAAGGTTGGGACAACCGGTATCATATTTTTCACATTCTTTCCAGATTGTTCAGATCAGTTTCATGTAAAGGGGAAGAAATCACATCTGAAGAAGATTACACCCTTCAAGGCTGTGGAGAAAGTGCAGTAGGCCCATAAGAGCAGTGGTGATCTTTATCTTCTATCGGCTTAGGTTATCAAAAAAATTATCTCAATAATCTGTAAGTCCTTGGTTTCAAACACGTTATTCACCTTTGGGAAGAATGTAAATGTTCATGATGTACATGATATACAGACAGAACTGATCAACTTAATTGAACCGAACTACAGTGACAGCACTGCACATTTGTTAAAGCTCGATTAAGACTTTCGGAAAAAGTTCTAATGGCAGATGATATTGTGTTCTAAAGATGGTTGTCTGAGAAAATACATGTATGCGTTAAGATTTTATTTATATCAGTCTGTTCACAAGTCTGGAAATGTATCAAATATAAAGAAAATTGTTCAGGTATGAAACCAGCATTGTCACAGACAGACCTTGTACCGGTAATAGCAAAGGGGTATGAAGACCATCATAGAAGACTGCTCAGTTTTTATTTTGCAGCTTTATTAAAGTTACATGAGAATCATGAGAATCCCGCTTTTATGACCTTCAGTTATAAAAGAGACAAAAAGAAAATAACCTAGTACTAGGAGGAATTCGTATAGGAAGGTTCTTTTTTTATTATTTAAACAAAATATATATGAATTCTTGAACATTTTTTTAAAGTAGTATTAAGAACAACAAGAGGCCACAATTAGCCTAAACCCGGGCTTGCAAAAAACAGTATTGTATCCCTAACTTAGTGCTAAACAAAAGAATAGAGGGAAGTCTGTCTTTCTTACATCGGACGCATTGTGTTTAGCTTATGTTGGAGTCTATTTCTTTAGACCCCTATCAACATATATTCCTCTAAAATACAGCTCAACCATTAAGCACAATAATTACAACACTTGTAAAAAAATATTTCTAAAAGAACAAGAAAAAGAGAAACAGAAAAAATAAAGCCCGTGATATATACCACTAAAAGACATCGAACCCGGGTTAGCTGCGTCACAGGCAGGAACAATGACCTTTAGGCCACAGAGGTTTATCGTTATGCAAGATGATAAAAATAGTGTATTGATTCCAAAAAAAAAAAAAGCTAAGCACACTTGTTTTCGCTTCGATGGATAATTGTTTGAGAAAGGAAACGCTTATCGAACGATGTTGGATTTTTTCGCATAAATGTGAATGGCGTCTCGGTGAAATGTGAGTAGAAAATTAATTAGCAGAGTGAAACTGTTTACAAATACGTCAATCCAGGGTCATTTGAAACACAAGAAAGGAACGTTTCTGGACAGTTTCAAGGGACGCTAGTACATTTGTAAAATATAATCGCTTATCATTCAAAAATTAAAGTCCAGAAATTGAGATATTGTGGCAAAATAGTAAATAAACTACCTGTCAAAGTCTCAGGGGTGTGTGATATCCCGTACTTGAGTTATTCAACAAAATGTACATCTCTATGGAGCGGATACGGGAACACGGCAGTCCATCTGGAGTTAAATTTTGGTCATGTTAAAAGCTTTCTTCTCGCTGTTGAACTTGCAAACATTCGTATAGACACTTGTCTTAACATATTAGTTGTTCAGACTTCAAAGACACAAGGTGAATCGACGTTTTCCGATACGTGACAACAGGCATCATTCTGGCTGTTGATATGAGATTTACACTCGAATCACTCGGCCGTGAAAGGTCAAACTCCCTTTGTCTGTAGTCTCTAATTTTTGGCGCTCCCCTCGCGTCGCGTCTCCTCGCAACTTCGCGCGCGCACGTGCCCCCACAATCCGTCGCCAAAATTAGAGACTACTCGCTGTCTACTGAAGCAGACACGGGGAAACACGGTAGTCCATCTGCCGTTAAGTTTACTCATGTTAAAAACTTTCTTCTCGCCGTTGAACTTCCAAACATTCGCATAGACACTTCTCTTAACATATTGTTTGTTCAGACTTCAAAAGCCACAAGATGAATCGACATTTTAGTCCCATACGTGACAACACGCATCACTGTTGTTAAAAATAGTTAGCGCTTGCGCAGAAACGCCGGAAGTGCCATTTGTGGATGATACTCGACGACGAAAAAGAAGAACCGTCGGTAGTTTATGACCCGGGCGCCGCGCGAGACGCGCGCAGCCCGCGTAACAATAACTACAACAATAACAGCTTTATTACACTTCTATTAACAGAACAAGGTTACAATAAAGAAAATGAAATTATAAAAAGAGTAATGGCTTCCTTAATAACATGAAAGCTAACGAAACTAGGAAGCCAACGTAAAAAGATTAATTTAAAAGACAGGTGGGACACATAAGTAACTAACACGCAACAAAAAAACAACTACGATACAATCGGCTACCTAAACTATCTACCTAAAATATATCCTATCTGAAACCGTAACTTAAACTTAGTCTTTAATGCAGCAAATAAATCAAAAAGAAAGAAGGCACATTGTCACATTGAAAAAGAGAAATATTTGGTAGTGAAAACAGTAGTGAACAATGACAGTATGGCAACAAAATAAAGGTAATGACTGAAAAGTTTTAATTTTCCAACTCTGAATTTATTGCTTGCTACCCTGATATACTTCAATGTCTGAATGTCAGTGTCTCCCTCTTGGACTGTTTTACGGATAAAGTAAAAAAAATGACACTTTTTGTGACCCTAAGAAAGAGTGAAAACGCAAATAAGAGAACATGGTGGTCAACCGTTAGTACGCATATTATTCACGGACTGAGAAGCGGGCAACGGAAGTGATATAATCAACGGTCTTCATGCAATCGTTTCGTTCCCTTCATTCCCAAGCCGTTTTGTGGTCTCTTTTAAAGGCATATTTACGTGAGCTAACATGGATTGATTTAATATGCCAGGCAGGGGTCCCTCAACTGAAAATTTAGGACACCTAAAGATGGTACAATTGAAGCAGCGAATCGCAGCGTGAAACTGGGATTATGGCTGCTTCTCTTTTATTCGATCCTCATTCAAAAATATCATGAAAAGGGATCGATAGATTATTCACCATTAAACCATACCCTGTTTTGACCCAAGCGATATTCAACTCAAAAATTGGAGTCGCGGTTATTAATTTTCAAACACCCTCACCCTCGTGTACTGGAAGGTAAGTAAGCTTAGTTTGTGTCTGTAAATTGACCACCGTACAGGGACTCGATTAACTGACGTTTCGAGCGTTAGCCCTTCGTCGGAGCGAATCGAGGAATTGTGGGTTGTGTATGGTTTATATACAAAAAATGGAGCTACGCTATTGGTGGTAACATGGTAACGTGAAAAACAGGAATAAATTAATTGAATGAAAAGCGCTCGTTGATACCGTGGGGATTAAGAGTGCCAATTTGAAAGATCAGTTTTTGCTCGAGATTTTTACGGCTTTCCGTGGTACCTTGATGTAGGGAAAGGCCGGAGATCGACATGTGTTGTTTACAATGGTTAGGGAGATTAAAATGCCGAGCGACAGGTTTGGATGCGTCTTTGTCATCTTTCTCAACATCACGAAGATGTTCTCGGAATCGGTCACCTAGTCTGTTTGATTGAAATCGTATTGAGTTATCCGATAAAGTATGCTTGGAGGACACGTGTTGGTGGAAGTCGTAATAAGTCGTGACGGAAATGTCTGACAGGTTTTATTTGTTATAAGGATGGCTAGATTTTTAGTAAAACTAAAAGGAACAGTAACCGTAAAACAACAACAACAAGAAATAAAAACAAAACAAAAACAAACAAGCAAATGTTCAGCTGTGTTTTCAACTTTGTGATTGATAAATCCGCTTTTCTTTCCCCACGGTTGTAGCCTGCGAATACAGCCCGCGGCAGGGAAACGAGACCCGGCTGTATTCGCAGGTGAGTGGTGTCGAAACGCCGTTTATATTTTCGCCCTGAGACCAACAGGTTTCACTTTGTCGCTCTACACGCAGGAATCCAGATTTTCAGTTGAATCAGAGAGCAAACCGAAAGACCATACTGATTTAATTCATACAAAATTTAGATTTTTTCGATATTCTTGTAAGTGAACATTTGGAACCGCGAAGAACAAAGGTCCCGTGCATGCTCTGAGAGAGCGGTACGGAAACATTTTGATGGACGTGTAAATGGGAGAAATTTATGATAAATAAGATTGAATTAGACAAAAAAGTCTCTACAAATGTATTTGTCGGGTGATTTAATCGATTTCAACTGTCTTTGTTTTAAACATGTCATTTCTTGGTTCAAAGATGCTTGGTAACAATTGTAATTTGATTAAGTATTTTAATTTTTACCATCTTTTGCAACGGTGCCCGGCTAGCTCAGTCGGTAGAGCATGAGACTCTTAATCTCAGGGTCGTGGGTTCGAGCCCCACGTTGGGCGCACATTTTTATTTCTTTTCTAACCAACTTCTTGTTTTTTTCTTTTTTCCCCTTTCTTTTGTTAAGATTTTTCATTTTGCCAGTCTTTCTTCGATCCTTTATGAGCCTCAGGAAGAAATTGAATGAAATTTGACAGAAACCGATACCAGAGAAATTTTTAACATTTGAATAAATCTTAAAACTGAACTGGTAATAAAATGCTGTTCATATAGCCCACGTCAGTTTTATTTTTCTGAGTCAGTATTCGCTAGATCCCTATGAGCACCTGGCTATATCTCTAGAGCCACTTCAAGACACAAACTTTGTAGTGCACGCTTTGCACAAGCTAAGGGAAGCTAAGGGATTATTTACTGATGACGATCGTTCGTGAACGAGATATATTGAACACATTCTGTTATAACTGCGATCGCACTGTTGAGAATCCGACATCCTCCTTTCGTTGAAATTTAACCTAGTCATAGAACATTTGGCTGTCTACATTTTTTCGTTTTCTTTCAATTTATCGCACTTGACATGGTTGCCGTTTGAAGTGTGACTGTGACATTGTCACGCGATTGTCACGCACAGGTTTTACTGTATTGTTACAATTTTTGGACCTAATGCTGTGGTGTTTTAGTACAACCCATATTTTAGGCAAGGTGTCTGGACAGCAAACGTATTTTTGTAATAAACTCACTAATTTAAAAGCCTGTAGTTATCTTTCAATCTTGCCAAGACCGGCAAAGGTCCTTACTAGTTAAATGGGTGGTAATTAATGTGACGATGTCAAACTAAATTATCCATTAAGCTGTGATTATAGGTTTCGATTTTTCCAGTGTCCTGAAAAGTGAATTTAACCTTCATATAGATACGACGAAAGCATGTAAATTAATTTTTCTCCAACGTAAAACATTTTCGCCGTGGCAGTATTTTTTCTTCGAACGCCCATGCCAACATCATTTGGAAGGTGAAGTTCGGCAAAGTGCATCGCCTTTTCCGCTATTTTCGCCGCATGTCGGCTGCTGACGATGAGTGCCGAGAAAACGAAACAGCTGGCCAGGGCGGCAGCGAATATGTTGACGAACATCAATCGAGTAGCGGAAACGAGGGTCCGAGCAAAACCGAAGAGCGGAAAACAAACGAACATCAAGGATCCCGACCAAATGACTATTTGCCCACGTTGCCCCATCAAGAACCTGCGGACAACGCCGGTATGCTGCTCGCAGCGTACGGTTACGTTCTAGGGGACGCGCTTGGAAAAGGTTCCTACGCAGTTGTTAAATTGGCGTATTCGAAGAAGCTGAAGCGGCAAGTGGCGATAAAAATCATTATCAAGAAAAAGGCGCCGCAAGATTACATCACAAAGTTTCTACCGCGCGAGATTGCCGTCATGAAACAGCTCCACCATCCCAACGTCATCGGCCTTTACGAGGCCATCGAGACCAGCACACGAATTTTCCTAGTGATGGACTTGGCGGACGGAGGAGATCTGCTTGACTACATCAAAACGAACGGTGTAGTCGCGGAGAACGAAGCGCGAAAGTTCTTCCGGCAGCTGGTGGACGCCTCCGAATACCTACACGGTCTTGACGTGGTGCACAGGGATTTGAAATGCGAAAATATCTTGCTTGATTGCAACAAGAACATCTTGCTTTCGGATTTTGGCTTCGCGAGGACGCAACCAATGGAATACGACACGGGAAGACGGAAACTAAGTTTGACGTTTTGTGGATCGTACGCTTATGCGCCGCCTGAAATTCTCCGTGGAATCGCATACGATGGAACGCGCTCGGATGTCTGGAGTTTGGGCGTTGTCTTGTTTACAATGCTTTGTGCAAAGTTGCCTTTCGATGATTCTAACCTGAAGGTTCTTATGGAGCAGGTAAGAAAACCCTCCATTTCTTGGGATCGATTTAGATTACGTAGGCTGACTCAAGTTACGCGTTACAACGTCGCAAGCAACACGCAGAATTGAGTTTTTTTTTTTTTGGAAAATCTTTAATTATTACCTTGCTATCTAGACTACTAGACGGCGAGTTAACGTCAATGACCTTTTTTTAATTCTTAATTTTTTAGTAGAAAAGGGTTTTCGTTGTCTACTCGATTTTAGAAAAACGTTTGCAAAAATATAATTACTGGCTCCGATTTTCAGCTCTCGTCTCCGTAGCGCGCGCTTTAGAACTTTGCTGTCGCTATTCTCTAAAGCTGAGCTCAGCTGAGCTCAGCTGAGCTGAGTCTAGCCATGATTATAAAATAATTGTTGGTGAGTTAGCTTTTTCGGCTCGCATTGTGTTAATTTTGGCCACGCTGTGTTTTTGCAAATTTGTGTTCTTTGCATTGAGTCATGTCTATAGACTTTCAAATTGAAAAGAGATTTTATTTGGCCATATATTCCCATATTCTGACATCACAAATAGTGATGACACGCTATGTGTGCGCGCAGGCATCTTGTGCATTTAAAATTTCCTTTCCCGATGCAAAAAAAGTAAAGGATATCGCATTCAAAAAGATGGATTTTCCCTCAGTTGCGTTTCTGTTGAACAGTTTTTCCACCGCTTTTGTGATGGTAGTTTAATTCGCGGCATGTAGAGTTCATAATTTGCCGGTTAACCTGGGAATACAGGTGCCTCTTAATAATATATGTGGGGGCGATGGAAGGCAGTTTTGTTTGGTATAGAAACGCACTTTACCCGTAACAATCGTCTGTTATCCGCACTCTCATACTTCCTCCTCTTCTTTGTTGCGAAATAGCGCGAAATATCGCCTGCCGGATACTTACCCGACGAGACTGCAGGCCGAAATGACTAAAATCAGGTGAAATACCGCAAAATTGAGCAAAATAATTGTTTGAGTATATGTATTGTTAACAAAGCATAGTTTCATTACTGGGTTTATTGCAGAAAAACTGGAAAGCCGACACTTTTCTTCCGACATACGGAATCAACGCGTGTCGCGTATCGGCTGTGTACGTGGGGCAAAAATTGCGACCACATTTAGACAGCGTTACAAATGTGTGGCCAATTTTTTCCTCCCGAAAATATTGGCTGAAAAAGGTTTACAGTAGAAAATCAGATGCAAAAAAGTTTGCAAAATCAACTGAATTAATTTTCTGACAAAAGAAAACAATTAAAATAACAGTGGGAAAATTTAGAAGTGAAAATATGGAATAACGATGCTCTTTCAGTTGAACATTTATACTAATAATAATAATAATAATAATAATAATAATAATAATAATAATAATAGCAAAGTTTTGCAGTTTTTCCACCGCTTTTGTGATGATAATGAATGTAATTTGAATGTAATTCCTATGTTTTAAAATAAAATTTGGAATCTAGTATAGGTTCCTTAAACAGGGATGCGAGATGACGGTAGAACGTTTATTCAAAAACTTCTTAGTTTCATTGCCACGAATTTCTGAGAAATCTTTCACCCGAAAGGGAGAAAAGCTGTATTTTTTCTAAACTGTTTTAACTTTAATTCTAGGTATCGAAGACGGTTGTCTTCCCCAAGAAGAGGAAGGTTTCAGAGGAAGCCAAGGATCTTATTCTGAAAATGCTCTGTGATGAGAAGGCGAGGATCGATATCCCAGGGATAAAGAATCACCCGTGGTATATGGGTAAAAAGATGGACGACAAGGATAACCAGGTCTTAGCTAAAGATAAGTCACACGACTCAGGGCTTGGAAACGAGGAAAGAAGCGTTTCGCAGGAAATGGGAAATTGATCAAGGGAGTTGAGTAAGAAATGGGAAGTAATGTAATCGAGTTTGTTCGTTTGCTCATTGGCAAGATTTGGGTACAAATACGAGGTAACAAATTTTGGCTACGAAAAATCGCTCCGTAGAGATGCTTCCGTGCGGTCAAGGTAACTCGTGTTCAGAAACCGTGAACAGAAAGAGACTTTTGGGCAACAAGATGGTAAAAATGAATGCTGACCATTTCTCTGCGCATTTTTCGTAATCTCAAGTTTGAAAGAAGGGTTTTCATGATCGAACGTATATCAAAGGCGACAGAGAGGCCACAGAGGAGATAAAGGTATTGGAAGGTCGTTTAATTACTAGTGCATAAGTCTTTGCGGCTTATTGTAATAGCGTAAGTACAGAACAAAGTGTTTTGTGGATGCCATGAGAGGAGCACACCACCGATGGCCATGATTATTGTCGGGCCTCGGATGCGGAGTCAACAAAAGCAAGTGAATGCCACGTTATGACTGGAATAGCGGTGGATAATTACGTACTAATTTTATTAGCGGAGGATTAAATCCGAGACAGATGTCGGCTTTTACAGGCAATTGTAGGGAAACTGAAATAAAATGTACGTTATGTAAGGCAGGCGCTATTTTGCTGCAGGTGCCAATAAAGAGGAACAATTCGGTGTTAGTTTGATATTTATGCTTTTTGACTTCTTAACCCATCAGTATGTTTAAGCTGTTAATTCTGCCCGTGCGATGGCAAGTCATAAGATAAAGCGCTTTTTAATTGATAGCCCAAAGCAGTGATTCTCGTATGCTTCGGATTTCGCTCTGTGATGTATCAGCAGATGCGTCACCTCTTCATCACCTTCTCCAAATTTTCCCGCCTTTGGCTTTGAATTCTGATTGGTTCCCAGGACAGTGCTGTTTACGTAGTGATGACGGTCTGAGTAGTAACGACTCCGTAGTTTTGTTTTTAGGACTGAATTTTTTGAAAATTGCTTTCAAGCTGAATTAGTCTGCACTTGCTCTTGCTTTTTCTCCTCACGGTGACTATATAAGATGTTTGTCTTCCCTAAATAATCAATTAAGCCGTTTCTGATATTTAGACTTGCCATTTAATTGCCTTTGTATCGGTTATTGTTTTGCTCTCGCTCGTTGAAAGTGTATAGTGTCCGAGAAACATATCGATGTATTTGTGCTTACCTTTTCTCATCTTTAAAGGAAAAGGTGTAAAGCCGAGATAACCCAATTATCCAAAAAGCGCGTGAGGATATTACATGGCCAAACGGAGATACGAAGAGAAATATTTTTCAACACGAGAAGAGAAATTTCGTATCTCCAAGCGGCCATGTAATGTTTTACTTATTATATAAACACCAATGAAATGCCAAACCATTTCATTTTCGCTGCATGTGGAAGGCGCGATTTATTATGCAACCATAGCAACGGTGATCTTTTCACGTGTGAAGATAACATGTTATTTTCACTTGTGAAGATATTACGTTATCGCGGGAAAGCTCGCCTGGTATTTCATTGGTGTTTATATAATAAAATAAACCGTTGCTAACCGCTTCAAATTTGCAAACATCGGATGTAAAGAGGAATATGCATGGATTTTACAAGCCATCAGACCGTTCAATACCCTTTTTTAATCCCAGAGACTCCTTACTGGAGTGGCATGAGTACGTTTCCTTCACCATTGAAGGTGCTGAAACATAAATTAAATAGAATGATATCAAATCAAATGTTGCTGTTTGGGGAGAGGGGAAAACCGGAGTACCCGGAGAAAAACCTCTCGGAGCAGAGTAGAGAAGCAACAAACTCAGCCCAGTTATGACGCTATGTCCTTAGGAATCAAACTCAGGACACATGCACCCCGAGACATTCTGCTCCCCATTCCAGACTTGTCACATGTCGATAAAAATAGGAAGCTTTTACACTTTCATGGAAATTTAATCTGTGGTTAGGTTGAAGTGTCGAGTAACTTGTTTCGGTGCATCTTTGTCATTTCTTTGAATGAAAATCTTCAAGGTGTTGAAAGAAAGAAAACGGATACACCGAAGTCAGTCACACAGACTCCTCAACCTGCCAAATCACTCCCACAAGCACACGGTAGTCTGCTGTCTTTCTCTACGTCATAGTAACGCAGAAATCCGCAAATATTCAGAACCAGAACTCACCTTTCGAATCGGCTTTCTTTATCCCCACTGACTATACAACGCTGTTCATTCGACTAATTTGTTTATTCACTCATTAGTAGTAGTATTATTGGATACCAGTTTTTATAATATTTCCACCAATTCCGTAATAGCTGTACATAAACCATGCGCGAAACGCTCGAAACGTCATCTCTTGAATACCTTTGCGGTGGCCATTTTGCCTAATTACTTCATTTAACAATATTATAAATTCCTCATATTGTTCAGTTTCTTTTTGCCCTGCTGTGTTCTTTGTGGCGTCTTGGCATATGACGCCCATCGAATTGAACGCATCCTTAACAAGATCAAGATCAGGGACACGTGGTCAAACGTAGAATCATGTTGCCCTAAATAGAGTGTCTTTCGTAACTGACAGAAGAAGAACAGACTCTTGTTTTATATATTGTCACCCCGGCAACAGATCCTATCAGGCAAACACCCAAAATTGTCATCATAACAATAGCCAGTATCTTCCAACTGAAAATTAGAGAAAAAGGTAAAATTTATTTATTATATTGTAAATTATTTGCGATCCCATTAAGAGCAGATTCAAATACCTCCAACCTTCTCGTGTGCTGAGTGCTTTTTCAGTTCATGCAATATGTTTTCCACTGTCAAGTCAGTAGATGAAACCCTCAGATTTAAGGAAATAAGCTACTATACACGACTTTCCTGTCAATTGTTGAACTTCTCAGTAGTTAGAATAACTGCATTTCTCACTTGCAATTTTTCTGGGTGAAACCTTAGTGTGTGGCCCTTTGTGTGAATCCTATGGAGCAGTACGTTAGCGTGGACTGGTACTGTTGTCGACGTCGGGAATTTTGCTAGTACCGGCTAATAATAGCTGAGGGAGGATCCTTCGTCGCTATTCAAGCGTGGCTTCTAGAGTCAACGTTAAGTATTTTATTCCATTATAGCTTTGGTGCATTTCGTGGTATTAATGTTGAAAAAAAAAAAAGGTCTGCCTATATTAAAACTCCTAACGGCCATGAATCACGATGAAATTCTTTATAAATATGGTACTTTCATTAGGTCCCGTCGAGCAGCCGCTTATGTTTTTGCTCATGTGTGTTTGTTTGTTTTATATCATTTAAATAAACTAGTCACTAGACTTGTTATCTGCTAAAGATTGTTTCAGTTGTTCCCTGCTATTTATCAGACGAGGCAGAAAGAAAACAAACTCACCGATTACAGTCTGGTACGGGTTGCGTATCTCTCCTCGCTCTATTCTTGAAGAAAAGGCATTCGAGTGAAGTTGGGTGGTCGGCACACAGAAGATGTTCAACATCACTAGACAAAATTAAAAACAACAGCAACAACAAAAATTAATAACGATATGGAACAATTTTCCCCATTTTCGGTAATTCATTTCGCAATTTTTCAAAGTACAACTGGCGTTAAAACATAAAGTGTTTTTGTTTGTACATGTGCAGTATACAAATATCTCCTCAATGGTTCTTTTTCTACGAATAAATTGTAAAATGATTTATAACAGGTAGAATTCTAAACCAGTTGCAGCATTCTCTTTTTAACGGTGTTTCAATAAGTAGTTTTGCCTGAAATACTTTTAAGACCATTCACAACATAGAAATAAAAGAAAATCTTAAAACCTCATTAAGTTTCGGCTTCACACGTTTCTCTTACTAATTATAACAAAAGCTAAAATAGAAATTCGTTTAAGACTGTAATAATAATAATAATAATAATAATAATAATAATAATAATAAAACTATATTTTTCCCTGCTAATGTTGAGTAAAAGGCACAATTTCCTCTCCAAATCCGTTACGCATGACGTAATCTGTGCTATTTCCGCGCCATCTAACATCGTTTCTTAGCGACGTCATTTCACTAACTTCAATGAGAACAGTAATTTGTATCCCAATTTTTCTCCGATTTTCAACTACATCAGTGTCGTAAACCCAAGATCAAAGGAATAATTCCAATATAAGCAATCACACAGACGAAAAAATGCAATGAACCATGCAGTGAGAATTCGAAGCAATTGCATGTAGACGGCTCCAAACGTGGGACAATGCACGCGTGTAGGTCATGATTGATTTTGATTTTGCTTCAATCATTGGTCGAGGAAGAGGCGTACGTTTTTCCAACCAATCACCGAGTGAAGTAAAGCCTAACCAAAGCAAACGCGAATTATTTTCGACACTCAACTGAAAACCACTCTATTGTCAAAGCTTTTATCTGTTTAATGGAAAATGGCATGGGAGAGGGGAGAGGGGAACAAAACATGATTCATTCTGGATATACCAGCATTTCAGCGATCTTATTCCCCTTATATATACGTAACCGACTAATACAACATATGTGCTCAAAAATAAACTTAAAAAGCGCATGTTTTCCCAGCAAAAATAAGCGTAGATCATAGGGTGTGTTTCTCATTAGGTTCCTAAATATCCCCAGTCGAAATCCAAAAGAATCCCAGTTTTCCAAATGACAAAAGTCCCGAAAGTACCACGGCAAAACAACCACACAACATTTTTTCCATGGTGTAAGCGCTTGTTCCCTAAATCCGGGAACTTTTATTTAAATCCTGGTCTCCATATGATCGCAGACGATCGCAGAAGTGTGTTTCCATACTTTTAAACTTTTATAAGGAAAAAATGGGAGAAGAAAATAACCCTGAACACTATATGAGCTCCCTTAGGAACTAAAGCTTTTAATCTGGCTTACCTTGGGTTATCATAGCAGACAGTTGTTATGTTACGCATCTTGGCATCATCTTGTAATAGCTTGATAGAACCATTGCCACAGCTTTCTCTGAAAGGGTCCAGTATCGATATTTCATAAAGACAAAAAATAACTATTACAAAATAATGCTCATCATGCTACACTAGGGAGACAGAGAGTGGCCAGACTGTGGGTATGAGCTAATTCAGCAGGACATTGCTAAGGAGTATCCCTTACCGGAGAGGGCAGCTAGCGCTAGTATGTGCCTTCATTTTTAATCAATTAAAGCACCCCTGCAAAACTTGACCAAGCCAACACATAGCTACCATTCTGAAAAAAAACTTCTTTTTTCTGCTTTTGTGATCCAAAAACAGTTCAAACATAAAACGTAACAACCAAACCAAAAGCATCGAAGAAACAAGAGCTGCTGCAATCCCAACAAAGCTAAAGGTCTTCCGTAGAAATCAAGCAGTTACGCGCACAAATCAAAATGGACGAAAAGGTAATCTACCTCAACGTTCTGTTCCGTTTTCGCTATACTCTACGGAAAAGAAGGTGGCGAAGGAGAAAAAACAAAGATTGACAAACACCACTCACATATTTTTATAATAATTTTCCACTAGTGTATTCTTAGTGCATTGTGTTCACTTTAGTCAGTTGAAACGGCAACACTGGAGCATCGTTTCCGTTTGACGAATCGAAGAAAGGCTGTGCAACTGAATACAGAGGATATATGTATTCATGTGATTTAATTCCTTTTACTTACTGTTGTATTTCTCCAATGCTGTGTACCACGAGTATAAGAAGCTTGGTGACTGCCTTTGTGCGCATGTTAGGTAGTTCAAACCGTCCGAAATAACTGGAAATCAATGGACAAGGATTTAGAACAAGAGAAATTAAGAGAAATATAATTGCAAGAGAGCAAAAAATAAATAAATAAATAAATAAATAAATAAATAAATAAATAAAAAATAAAAAGATGACTTAAAGTGTAAACGAGTTTTGAGGGTTTTAGTCACATCAAAGATGCATCGAATATCAACACAAGAAGATATCCGTCATGAAAATGTTATTTGGCGTGGTTTGTAATAATATCTTTATACGTTTGTAGATGTGGATACTATAATGTAACAGGTGACAAATAATGATGTACCTCCCTCTTCTATACGCTGGAATTGGATGCCCAGTGTTATTGACACGTGTTCCATTTAGCATAACGCGAACGACTCCGCTTGCTTTCGCTGCAAACTACAACAAAGAAACAAACAAACAAACAAACAGTAAGGAGGATAGGAAATCGAGAGAAATACAGCTTCTTCCTCGATCACAGTAAACATTAAAATATCTGCTTCAGGATGTCATTCCACATTAGGCTACTCCCCAGCTTTTTGTTAAAAATTTCTCAATAATATCAAATGCCTGAAATTGGTTCAGTCCTGCCTCCAAGACAGTCTTTTTTACCTAATCCATAGGTTTGCTATATGAATAAAGATCGCGGGAATATTTGTTTCGATCAATCCTTGTAATGATCAAAATAGCAAAATGATACTGGTTTCTTCACATTGTTCTCAAAATTAAATAAATAACCTCATCCATACAATAGAATAACCCTACTCATTTTATAACCCTCCATTTACTCCAAGCATCTCTAAAAAGCTTGTCCTGAATCTAAAATTAATCGTATGGCCTCTTCAGTAGATTATATACTACAAGGAACTAGTTCCTTTTCCCCCTTCGGATCAATGTAAACTAATGCTAATTTTCGTTGACGCTTAACATCGGGCGTAACCGTGATTTTTCCATAGGTACGCACAATTTTCCAAATCCCTGTCCTCCCTTTCCCCACCAAGTCTCCAATCGTTTTCCGTACCTTTATTAAATTTTCTTTTACCGTGATCAGCATTCCGAGGTTATTTTTAAGCGTAAGCGTTCTTACTTGATAAGAAATACTATCTAAGTCGTGAAATTCTGCCTGTTGCTTTTTTGAGTTTATTGAAGTGCTTCGGTCGCTTTTCATAAATTGAACTAACAAGTTAGTTGTATCTCAGAATGAGTAATTTTATTTTACCTCTGCGTGCCATGCACATAATTTTTTGACTGGCATTGTTTTCCTTATAAAAGCACCTGCATAGACCTAGTTAAGTTTCATTGAGTTTCGCACTTTTAGAAATGTACCCCAAAGAATCAATGTCTACATCTCCATGAACAATAGACCGAAATCCTGAGGCTATGTAAAATATAACTGTCCTTAGCTTTCTGAGGCGGAACTAGGATTTATATAAAGGCGTTCGAATATATGACCGCTGAAGGCGGTAACTTCTAGGGGAGTCCGGTGGCATGTTTTCCCGAGTAATTTTGAAATGCTTGTCCTCAGAAATGCTATTTTCAGCATTCTGAGGGGCAAAACAAAGGGTTTAAATAATTGTAAAATTAATCCCTCTCTTGCGTCAAAAGGAAAGAACATTCTAAAACGGTCAACATTTATCGATGCGCATTCGAATTGATTTTCATAAATCCATGTTGAATCCAGCTGACTTGACATAAGCAACTGCGTTCAGATTGATCAGGCTTTCTTTACGTTTTTATGCAACATTGTGTTTCATAAAAACTGAAGAAACAAGCAACTAACTCTCGCAAGAAGCACACCAAAGTTTCTCAGCGCTGATGCACAAAACGCAGATACAAAAACGATCAATTTGATGCTGTGAGTGACATGCTGTATTGCTTTGATTGCTTTACCTTATTCAAATTCTTTCACCAGATTATAGGGGGATTCATGCTGACGTCATTGTTTACATTTTTGCTCATTTGCATACGGCTTTGCTTACAGAAGGAAACATGTTAGATGTGATTTGACTCCAGGCAGCTAAAGAGCTAGTGAAATTTAATACATTGTGAAATTTTTAACTCTTTAGGTATAGTATTCAAGGAGATATTGTCTTCCAAAAACTGCAAAATTCCTGGGTGGCAAAAGCACTAATGAGCTCATACATTCTTTGCAAAATTTTGAGTTTTTAAACCCGCGTTGCGCAAAAAGTATTCAATACATGAGGCTTATATTCACTGGCAGAGTTATTCATACCACGACCTTTCAATATTCAGAACTGATTTATTTGTAGCTCCATCAGAAACTGAATTGTTCATGCTAATGAGGCAAATATTGTAAACAAGGATTCCCCTATTGTGGTTACCGTGCAAGGTTTGACCGAACCCTAGTTCCGCCCCAGGCTTAATGAGTGAGTGAATAATGCCACCCCTTTTCAACCGTATTGAAACATGTTTAATGGAAGTTGAATAGATGTTGAATGAGTTTAAACTATACTTCGTTTAAACTATACTTCAACATCCATTTAATAGTTCTTTAGTTATCGCGAATGTTGAACGACGTTGAAGCCGTTTGCCACTAGCTTTCAACATTGTTAGGTATGCAGTTGCCCTCTAATCGGTCTCTCAAAGACTTCACCATAGTAACAACCGCGGCTGCAAAAACACTGGAGCCTGGGACTGAAGACCAAAATCCTGGGGTAAAATCTAACTGCCGTAATAACAAACCGATTAATTTGGATCACGTGGTGCAAATCCGGTAGTACCGGAATTAAGCATTATTAATTATTAAAAAGGAATGGGAAGATATATTAATCATACTTAGTGAAGTGGAACGAAGCGGTAGTGAGAGAAAGAAACTTAGTGAATGACCATCCACCTTATTAAGTTTTGTTTAAATCCATTGATACTAAATATAATATCATGAAGTTAAGTTTTGTTGAAATCCATTGATACTAAATATAATATCATGACCAAACAGGCGATTTGGTAAATTTCTCCAGGAATACTCAAGCTTGACTCAGCAGTTAACTCTAGTTTCGTTTGTAACTTATATGGCTGGTTTGCTCTACTGATTTCTGCTTTTACAGCCCTTTAAGTAGTCATAAAAATCCAGGCCATGTAGCCAGTTATTTCTAAGGCCAAAGTTGGACTCCAATCATTTCACATAAAGGAATGCCAGGATTCTGCCGCAATCATGATGATCATGGTGTGTGTGAAATTATTAATATGTGGCCGATCATGACTGACTGACTGACTGATTGATTGATTGATTGATTGATTGATTAAATGATTGACTGAATGGCTGATTGATGGGGAAACTGAAATTACAGCTGAGGTCAGACCACTAGAAATCTTGACACACAGGAGGAGAAAGTTAAGAACAATTTTTACTCACCCTTAACGAAGCCAGTCCCCAAAATGGCGTCGTGAAATCGCAACTTGGACACGAAGAGTAGTTAAGACCGTAGGATGTATTACTTTGAGCCCCACACCAATTTAATCCGTTTACCATCCATCTGTTACAGAAAGTCAAAACTCAACTCGAACCCAGGCTCTCTCTCTTGTCCTCCCTTATCGTCGAGAGAGAGAGCCTGGTTGGACCTGATCACGTGACCACCCAAAATCTGGGTGTTAAAAAAATGTGATGACAGAGAGGGGAGACAAAGTCAAGAAACTGTTACTGCGACAAAACGACCTTAATGACCCACCCTCGCTGCGGTATTGTTGTTTTTACTGGTCACGTGATCAGGTCCAACCAGGGTCTCTATCTCGACGACAAGGGAGGAAAAGAGAAGAGAGTCTGGGTTCTAGGTTGCTCAAAAACGTTATAGGCATTTAGACCCACGTGGTAGAGCTTGAGATAAAATCCTGCTGCACATGCGTTCTTTTATAGAATTTGCGGCCTGAGCGTGTGCTGAGTATTATGTATCAAATGCGCAAATATTCATTTATTTACCACGGGAGCCGCGTCGCCCCCTTCACTTCAAGATTCCGCGTAGGTTTTCCGTTGTTTACCAAATGTACAATTGATATGCCTTTACTCAAAGTTTGGAGTGCC
>JAEMWC010000003.1:2902500-2922500 GCA_016490735.1 Pachyseris speciosa | reverse complement strand
ACGCCTTAAATCTTGTGTTTATAAGTTTTATTCTATCGTTAATCAGGCAAGGTTATTTTTGTTAACAGTCGACAGATCAAATCCTTCTTTCCCTACAAACACCGCTTTAATCGATCCCAAAGGTTAAGGGTTGTTTACAAAGCAAGTTGTTGGGACTGCGATGATTTCTACATCGGCAAAACGAAGCGACGACTGGTAGATAGAAAAACTGAACATTTTAAAGCGCTCTCCAAACTTGAACACACATAAGCTATTGCCAATCATGTCATGACTACTGGACATAATATGAAATGGGATCATTTTGAAATCCTCGCGTCAGGAAAAACTGATTACCATTGTAAGATAAAAGAAACCTTGTCTATACAAGAATTGAACCCGGCGTTGAATACTAATCTCACCAGTGACAAGCTGTCCCTTTATTAACGTGTCACTGCTATTTTTAGTGTTACCCAGATCGTTCGCAATTTCTTTTTAAATATAGATAGTGTATCATCTCATAACGGTTACTTTTGAAAATGTATGTTGGGACATACGAAACGTGAAGTCAGATTTCATAAAATGCATTGCTTCACCATGTTTATAATCGCTTTATGTGTTGTTTTTCTTTAAAAAAAAACCAACAACAACAACAAAAACAATAAAAACGTTATATTGAAAAATTTAATAATAAATAAATAAATAATTAAGTTAATTAATTAATTAATTAATTAATTTATTCGTTTTTCAATATTCTTGGGACGTATGAACTGATTAAATTAAACGCTCCTGGTGCTGAAAAGGGAAACAAAGGCGTAACGCTACTGTAACTGAGATGTCACGTTTATTTGCTACTTCATGTGAAAGTGCCGGGTTTTTTCGCTCGTGTGTCATTGCATTTTTGGCGTATATGGCGCCGTTTCTTGTATGTGGTCACCCTCAAAAGTACCATTTGTCTGAAAGGGATAACACGCAAGTTATTGTAAGTTATTGCTAATCTATTATATATGCATATTTGGAATCAATAAAGTTGACTTTTTCAAAGGTAGCATGCGTCTGAGTTGATAAATTAAGCCTTTCGAAGCAAACAAGACGCCTGTTGGCGTTAACGTGGGTTGTAATATTTGATGGAAAAATAGCTTCTGCCGTTGTTGAAATGTCACGAACTGAGATGATCACATTTTGTTTACAACGTACGGCTCTTTACCTTCGATTGTAGTATAGCTTAGCATCGATACACGAATATAATTTGCAATCGACACGATGATTTTTGGGTTTTAGGTATCCCCTGGGAATACACAGTCGACCGGCTCACAGGAATTAGATGTGAAACGGAAAATTTGCCTTCCTTTTCTTAAATAACCATTTAAGTCATGCTTTTGGATATTCAAAATTACTGAACTTAACTGAAGTAATGGCAAGAGTCCGAGTGGCGCGTTTAGTTAAGAAAATTTCTCGTTGCAACCTTGTGTTTACATTGTGGCTACACGAGATCAGACCAAAAAAACAGAAGCCCCCTATCATTAACCAGCAAAGCGTTGTGTACTACTACAAGTGTGGTTTGTGCGATGCAAACTATGTCGGGTATACGTGCCGACACCTCTATCAGCCCGCTGAGGAACACAAAGGATCGTCTTCAATTGGGAATCACA
This sequence comes from Pachyseris speciosa, assembly GCA_016490735.1. Lineage (NCBI taxonomy): Eukaryota > Metazoa > Cnidaria > Anthozoa > Scleractinia > Pachyseridae > Pachyseris > Pachyseris speciosa. Next base: position 2,920,872 of record JAEMWC010000003.1, on the reverse strand, counting down.
TTAAAGAGCAACATGGAGCAGTCCCAAGTGACATTTATCGTGATTTTAAGATCTTGAGAAATTGCCAAAGTAAATTCGACTGCCTGATCTACGAAATGCTCTTTATAAAAGAGCTTAAGCCAACTCAGGAGCCCATGGCCAACTTTGAACAAGCAGTCAGAGTCAATCCGTGCAAAGTTGTTTTTGTAGTTTTTTATTATTTTAACACTTACATTTTACCGCTTGTATTTACACATTTTATCGCTGGACATTCTCAAGCCCTAATTTATACTTATATATGTATATTTCATTCGCTTTTTCTTCAACTTGAAAATGATCTCTGCAGGGAGATCGAAACGTCGTTTTTTACCGCTAGTTTTTATAGTAATATATATTTTTATACCTTTACTTTATTTATTTATTTTTAATTTTTTAATATATTATCCTGATTTCTCCCGCTTTGATTAATTTCTTCCCTTTTCTTCAAGAATCTTATTGTAATACCCCCTTACGGCAATCTGCACCCTTGTGTTAAATTACAAATGACAATTGAGTGTCGAAAGTAAATTGCGTTTGCTCTGGTTTTGCATTGCTTCGCTCTGTGATCGCGCCACTTACTTAACCAATGAGAAGCAAAGCCAAAACCAACCGCGACTTGCATGCGCATATTTTCCCGCGCTTTGGGCCGGTTACGTGCATTTACTTCGAATTCTGATTGGCTCATTGCACTGTTTCGGTCTGTTGTGGTTGGCTGGAGTAATCGCTTCGGTTTTGGTTTTACGACACTCAATGAATGAGCTGCCAGTAATCGGATACCTATGTTGTGCGCAACGGATTATGGGATCGCCAGGGGGCAAACATCGCAAGTCGGTAGAAAGAAATGTATGGCGTAAAGTTGGTTTTTCGTCGAAAGCAGCGATTTTGAACAAGGAATAGCGCATTTCGCTGTGATTTTGTGAGAAGCAGAGGTGACTAATGTGGATGCGTGGAAATTGTAAGTTTCCGTTTGATTAATGCGGTAAAATATATTGATAAACACTTTGTTGCGTAAGCAGGCGGTGAGAGCAGATTATGAAATCCACTGAATCTGCATCAAGTAATGGTCTCGCAATAGTACGAACAGTTATAATTTGAGGGTATTCACTCAATAAAGCCTTTCCAGTTGTAATAACATGTGCGCTGGGCTATCGGACGAGGCCATTTCCCTGATGAGCTCTTATCTCCGTGGAAGGAAGCAGAGAGTCAAGCTCGATAATGTGTATTCCCAGTGGAGATCAGTTAACACAGGACTCCCACAAGGGTCTCTGCTAGGTCCACTATTATTTAATGTTTACATGAACGATCTTAATTACTTTGTAAAAGACACTTCTCTTAGACTATATGCAGATGATACGACCGCATACGCTTCTGATGCATCTCCTCTAGTCCTTGAATACTTAATTAATTCCGACTTGGAGATTGTATCAAATTGGTTTCAACAGAATTACTTACGTGTAAATGTGAGTAAGACCTAGGCCATGGCTGTTGGACCATCTTTGTATCGTTATGATTTTCATCTAGATAATACCAATGTCGAAACTACAGATAGTCTAAAGATCCTGGGAGTAATCCTGGATAGTAAGTTGTTTTTCAAGCCACACATATCAGAGCAGCTGAAAAGGGCTTGCGCTAAAGCATACGCTTTGCGCAGGGTGCGCAAGTTCATCCCTCAGACTATTATGATAAGGTTATATAAGGCGTACATATTGCCAAATTTAGAGTACTGTAGCCCTTTATTGCTAGGCATCTCGGATGGGCTGAATAACAAGCTAGAAGACACGAATTATTATATACTGAGAACCATTTTAGGTTTGTCAAAATCAACGGAATATAGCCATCTTCTAAATATAGCACATTTACAATCATTACAGTCAAGAAGACAATTTCAAGCCCTAGTGCTTCTGTATAGATGTATGAATGGGCAGGGCCCAAGCTACCTCAGCGAACGATTCAACGTTTTAAACGTCAACTATGATCTACGCGGTGGTGGCACTCGATTAAAGTTGCCACCTTTTAATTTAGAGTACCAACATAAATCATTTTCATATATTTGCGCTAGATTATGGAATGGCATCCCAGTTAAGGTAAGGGAGGCAAAAGACCTCCCTTCTTTTAAGCGCGCCCTACGGGCCAATATGGGCCAATAGATTTTTATAACTTTTAAATTAAAATTTACAGAATATTTATATTGATAGATAGTTAATAATTTATAGAATATTTTTAGATTTTACTGATTAATTTTATTTTGTAGATAGTGTACGAATTATTATTATTATTATTATTTTGTTTATACTTTCTGTAGTATTTTTAGTTCACGTACACGTTATAACGAGCCCCCGGCTCCTTGGTGTTTTACGTGGTTAAATAAACTACTACTACTACTACTACTACTACTACTACTACTACTACTACTACTACTACTACTACTACTACTACTACATACAACGAGTGCAATTGGGACTATACCCGGCGGAGATGTGGTTTGTTACAACGATCGAGGGTACCCAGATAAACAAAGGGTTCTTCCTCACGTTGGTTTATTGAGATTCTACTCACCAAGAACCAAGCAGCTGCAGGATGCTTTTTCATGGTCCAGAGCTATAAGTCATGATAAAGTCAAAGTGACAATTAAGTACTAAGATCTGCTCTTATCATTTTCTACCAGGCCGGAGGCCAGGGTTGACTGACCAACGCGACTCCTGCTAGCGCTGTGTGTACATTGTCTTTCTGAAAGCCTTTATAGCGATTTTCCTTTAATGTGAGAGATCAAGGGAGGTTCCATGAATATCTTTCTGAGGGTTGGCTGATGTTGAATAAATACCACTTGTCCATAAGTACGTTCTACAAACCATTTTTATGCTGGATGGAATTGCGTGACAAAGGGCTTTCTGTTTCTGTTTCACATGTTCCTCCACTAAATAAGAGAAAAGTTGTAGCTGAATAACATAAGGATATTGCTCATTAAAACAGCTAGACAACCTTCGGATTTCTCCGTGTTTTCTATAACTGGTTTCATCCCTCCATAGCGAAATTGCTCGGTACCCTCGCACAACAGTTTATATCCTTTGGGAATGTGGGGGTAAAATTCCAGCAGCAATGATAAGATAACTCCATTAAATATGACCACACGTAATTACAATGGAAAAATCTTTATTGAGTGAATCCCCTCAAATTTATATCTGTTCGTACTATTTCGAGACCAATCACTTGATGTAGATTCAGTGGCCGGATTTCATAATCTGCCTTACGCAACAAAGTGTTTATCAATAGATTTTACCGCACTAATCGCACGAGAACTTACAATTTCCACGCACCGACATTAGTCACCTCCACTTCTCACAAATCACGGCGAAAATGCGTTATCCTTTGTTCAAAATCACTGCTTTTGACGAAGAAATAACTTCACGCAATACATTTACAATGTTTGCCCCCTGGTGATACCACAATCCGTTGCGCATAACATAGGTATCCGATTACTGGCAACCTGCTAAATATTGAATAAATATCGCCTTTCATTCATTTACCACGATAAATATTAATTTTATCCTCTCTTCACTCTTCTCGCCTATAATGACCCCTACCTCCACCCCCACCATTGACATTCTGATCCTAGCAGTATGCAGCAGCATACAGAGGTGTATGACCGCAGGTGATGGCCAAGCCCCGACGAGTCTCCTTTAGCTCAGTTGTAGAGCATCCGAACTAGTAGTCGAAGGGTCATAGGTTCGACTCCTGTTGTGAGACACTGGTAAGATTAGCGTTTAAAGTCGGGTTCATATCTGGCAATGGTAAGAGAATCTTGTTTATACAAGAAATGAACCCGACTTTAAACGCTAATCTTACCAGTGACAAGCTGTCACTTTATTAGTATGTCACTGTTATTTTTAGTCGTTACCAGATCACTCGCAATTTCTTTTTAAATATAAACAGTGATTCATGTCATACCGGCTACTTTTGAAAATGTATGTTGCCACATACGAAATGTCAAGTCAGATTTCATGAAAAGCATTGCTTCACCACGTTTATAACCACTTTATGCGTTGTTTTTCTTATAAAACTTCGATGGTCGAAGGACAAGAGTCTCTATGATACAATATTTGTTTTTTTTTAGTTTCTCGGGACAAAGAAAAAATGTCCGTTATAAGAGGGAGTCCGTATTGGGGGGGGGGGGGAGGGTCTGACTTAAATCCCACGGTTGTTTTTTTTTTGCACTTTTTGACCTTTCATCCTTATTCAGTCTTCTCGAGATATCATGCAGTCCAAAAAAGCCATCATAGTTTGTAGCTCATAACCCCATAAATATCTCGTATTTTTTGTGTGATTTTAGAGTGTTTATGAAAAAGAGGAAAATTGAGGAGGGGAGTGATTTTAAGAAAAGGTGAGATAAATGATGATTTCAAGTGATCAAAAATTAAATTTGGAGGTTAAAAGTAATGGACGAACACCAAGCAGTCCCCCCCCCCCCTGAACCAAACGTGTACTAGCCTGCGTTCAGACGAGTCCTATTTCTTTTGTTGCAAGCAGGCCAAACGTGCATCGCCTTGTTGTGGACTCTCTAAGAGTTTGTGTGTGTCTTCTTTTCTCGTTTTAATTTCTTCGCAAAATCACTTGTTATTTAATAAGCATCCAGGTAGTCTAACCCTTAAGGGGATTTCTCTGACTGTAAAAAAAAGAACCAACATATGTATGCACAAGTAACCACTCTAAAGACAAAGAACAGAAACGTTTTCTTACACGTACACTTACACGCGCAGATAAAAGAAGTGACGTACAGCATTTAAGTTATAAGGTGCCTGGCAATGTCGGGTACCGAGACTGTTACAGTGTCTGACATTAGTTTGATCAGTTCGATTTTCTTTGCGACTAAACTGGACCAGCATGGTCCACCATTTAGCGTCTTGAACAGGGTATCTTACTAGACTCGACCCACAGAAGCCTTGAACAGGGTGTGGGGAGTGAACGTTGGCGGTGCGCGGTCTTCATGTGTACCAACAATTAAACGAAAAAAAACCCCTCTAATTCTATGATGTTAGTTATTGTAAATGGTTTTAACCCAGGAGTCATATCATAACTAAGTGCACCTTACAAACGACTAGTTGACGATTTCAACAACAGACAAATGCAAACAATAGACAACCGACTAATTTTACTAACAATGCACCTACGGACATTTGACCAACATAAGACGGATCGAAACGCACCAATCATGATTTAGTCTTCACAACCAATAATATCACGGCTTAACTAACAGACGACCAATAACATTACGACTTTGTTGACCAATCATATCAGCGACCAGAGTATTTATACAACCTCCTGATGTTACACAAATCACTTGACTCTGATCATGACTTCCGCTCAGGTTGTTGGAACGTCAATCAATGTCAACACAAACAGTCCTTCTCAGGACTACACTCACCCGGACGATCGTACTTCACTTAGTTATGTCAGTTATTATTAAAAACAAAAAAAGGACAAAAAAGCTCTTGTCTGCCTTGAATTGAGTGTTATATTTAATTAAATCTTGCAGATCCTAAGTAAACAGGCAGCATTATGGCTGGCGTTCCTTATTACGTTGTTATATCTGGGCTGCTGGGTCACGGAAAAAAGGCAATTAATTTTTCTGTTTTACATCACGTCACTTTCTAACCACTCACTATCAAATATCCAACAGCATTCGTACGGAAAAACTGGATCTTTGGCCGTGCTTAAATAATAGAGAAGAAGAAATTCGTCCTTCAATAATTCTCCGTCATCAAAACTGTCAGCGGGAAAATCATTTTTTTGAAACTCATTCGACTGTTCAAACAGACACAACGGAAAAACGAATGGGGAGCACGCGCAGAGCCGGCATACTAGGCACGGCACCTCAAACTCACGTGGAGTCAGTGCAATTATGATCAAAAGTGACTTTGATTGTACCGGCGTTGACTGTTCCGCTGGGAAGGTACATTATTCTAAAAGCTGTTATAAAGGAAACGTCTTAGGTGTTGATAAATCTATATGCGCCAAATAAGGACAAAGAGATTATAAATTTATTGAAAAATTTAAATGAAAATCTGGATTCCGAAGAAAATATCGTAATGGGAGACGACTTTAACTGTTCTCTCAATCTTCTTGTTGATAAGCCTGGAGGTATTCTAAATTAACGAAAATCAATTACTGCTTGCATTGACTGTTAACAAACCGAACTCGATTTGGTAGTGATATGGAGAACAAAAAATCCAGAGACAATGAGTTTCACATGGAGTCAAAACCCTCCAGGATATTTTGCCGTCTGGATTTCTGGCTGATTTCGAACAATTTAAATGATATAGTACGATCAACCGATATAATCCCTGCTATAAGAACAGAAGTCTAACAGACCACGATGCAATTTTCTAAGAAACTGAAAAGCATCAAAATGAAATTAAAGGGCCGGGTCATTGGAAGATGAATTGTGCTTTGTTGACCAATGAAGAATACATTGATAGCATCACTGAATTGACTGATGCCAATATGGACTACTGAAGGACGGAATTAAAGATCTCGGTCTAATGATCGTAGCGTTTGGGAATGGATTCAATTTAATACAAGGGCTCATGCCATTAGTCACTCTAAAAGAAGATCAAAGCAAAGGAGATAGAATCAACTTTAGAAAACGAATTAAATGAATTGAAGCAAAACCAGCATTTGAAAGAAATCCAGATGACTTAAACGCGACTCGTTATTATGAAACTCGCGAGAGACTTGAGTCATTTTACGACCATAAAGCAAAAGGAATAATAGCGGAGCTCCGGCGGCCCGCAGGGCCGCCAAGCAAAGCACCATACCTATAGAAACCCGTCAACTGCTTTTCTCATGGTAAAAATGGCTAGCGGTATTGCTCGTGGGCGCGCACGACGACAACGACTACGACGACGACGGTGGTGTTGCCCAATAACTAATAATATCCTAATAATAATCATAATAATCCAACATGGCGGCCATACTCTACCTGGCCCAGCAGCTGACCAGCTAGTTTACAGTTTACACCCGGCGTACATCTTTGATACTGGACATCCATCTTATAGCCAATTGACACCTGTCAAAACAAGGTATCCGCTGACCAGTGTCACGTGACCATATCGCGGGCTCAAGTTGAGACCTCATCGAGGTCAGGTGTTTTTTTGAAGTTGACCGCTGACCAGGTACTTGCTTTCGATTTGATCGCAGACTCAAGCCAGGTGTGGGACACCCAAACCAAATCGAGGCTTAATTTTTCGCGCGCTTTCTGCGGCTCGTAATTTCAGATTCAGTTGGTTTCTTCATTTTGAGCAAAACAACTTCATCTTCTTAGATCGAAGTTTGTCTTTAAATTCGCGTAAAAAGCATAAAAATCAAGAACTTGTCAAAAGATACTCCGGAACGTGAGTTTTCAAGTGATGAAGGGAAGAGCGATTTTTCTCAAGAAAAGCTTCAAACTTGGATCGATTGTGCGGCTGAAAACAGTATAATTCAACGCTTCAAGGGCTTTCACTTTTATACCGCGGCATCTTGCATCTCACTAAGAAGGGTCACTTAACAGTTCACCTGTGTTAATGGGAGGAACGAGTAGCTCAAACTCTGTGGAAAAAGCTCTTTCTTTGGACAAACCGTTTGCTATTTTTGCGGATGCTTGTTTTTACTTTACTGAAGCTTACGTATTTTCAAGTGGTAGAAACCTCTACAACACAGTGCAGGAAAGTGAGGAAAATTAAATAAATAGAAGCTTAACATTTCGTTTAATCGTTGTTACTTTTGTTCAGGAATGAAACTTGTATTTTTCTCTCGAATGGATATAAATAGCAATCATCTGTACTCGTTTTGGACGCGAAGAAGTAGTTTAATTGTTTGTTTTTTTTGTTACGTTGTTTTCTTTGCAAGCGAACGAGTGTTTTTACGCGGCTTGGCTGACTGTTTTTCGACCTTGGTACCTCAACAGCGTTAAGAAACTTTTGCCCTAATCTTAATAACACGTAATCACAACGAGTCCTCGCAAAAATTAAGCATTAAAGCTCGAGTAAAAAAAAAAAAAGCCGATCAAATGCATGTGCATGTGCACGTCTCAAAATCTGACATAAAGTTGTCAAATTTAGAGATCTTCGTCGAAAGCGGCCTGTAAACAACAATATTAAGTTTCGCCGTCTATAAACATGTCGTCTTAATTTGTTTGAACCGGTAAAGCCTCGGCTACACGTTCTAACATTGTTAGAAGAACACGTCCCAACATTGTTGTAAGAACGCTTCTAACAATGTTGGATACGCATATAACATTGTTGGAAACACGTCGCTTTGGCGGTCTGACTTCAACAATTTCCACCTCTGCCATTAGGACCATTAGGTTTTCGGATTGGAGACTGGGCCTTTAACGTTGATTAGTCTTTGCAATACAACATTGTTGAAAGGGAGGCTACACGCTTCAACATTTGTTGTATGTTGAGAAAATGTTTGATCGAAATCAAAACATTCTTCCAACAAAAAATGTTGAACAAACGTCATCAAACATGCATGCTACACGTTCTAACATTGTTCATCCAACAAATGTTTTATAACAATGTTTGAACGTGTAGCCGGGGCTTAAGAATCAGCGTTTGGATGTTAAAAACACCGAAATGGGTTGACTGGCTGAACTGGCTTTGATAAATTTTATAGTGGACGGGTCTGCGAGAGAAATGCTGGTGTGGTTTGGCAAGCGCTTTCTTCGTTAACTGGATGACGCTTTGCCACTGAGAATCATTAATTGAAGAAGGCTCTTCGGAAGACATGGGAAGTACCAGTAAAACTATAAAAGCTCTTTAGCGTTTTGTGTCAACCAAGGAAAGATTTTGTGGGAAATGACGCTATTATTCAGCTCTGTCGAGTTCCGAGTGATTGCTGCCTCAGCGATTCCTGTTGACTGCTCTAAACGATCAGGACATACGGACATTTATGTCAAAATTGCTAAGCGGGAATTTTTGTTCCTTGTCTAATTTCTCCACCTTCTCCAAGAAGCTTCGAAGAAATATTATTCGTATTGTGCTTTGTTTTCTTGTAATACTTGTGTTTGTTGTTCTGTTGTTTCTGAACCGCGGTCAATTCCTGTTGACTGCTCTTAACGATCAGTTTTTACCCTTTATTGTCTTTTCTACGGGCATTAATGTCAAAATAAATACCGATTTTTCTAGACTAATCAGTACAAGCTATTATTATTACAAGCTAGTCTTGTTTAATTTCTCCACCTTCTCCTTCTTCCAGCAAAACACTCGCATCGTACTTTGTTCGCTTGTGGTGTTTTTTTTATCCGCTTTGAATTCCATTACGCTTTCATCTGAAAGTAGTTAGGACTCACGAATGTCTGTATTTTTTTTTGCAAACGTTTGCTATCGAAAACTCTTCGTTTTCCCTGCTGCTCAATTGTTTGGACACAAATTAAACTGGCCCAAATAAAGCCATGCGAAGTTGCTCGGTGAGAGTGTGCAACTCCGATTCTAGGCTTGGCATGACTAAATATGGCCTTCAGCTTTTCTTTTTAATCGCTACATACCAGACAGGAATGGTGTTCCATCGAACATCATGCATGTACCTTCTTTAAGCAGTTTTAAGTCCTATCTATTACATTATTTGTGTCAATTTTAAATCAGTTGTAGCTTGTGAGTGACAAGTATGTAATTTAATTAGGTTAACTTTGGATTGTATTTCAATTTTACTTCTTTATTTTTAGTGTCAATCTCAAAGCAGGGGTGACTTGTAAGAGACAAGTATTTGATTTAATTTGATTAGGTTAGCTTTGGGCCACGTTTAAATTTCACCTCTTAGTTTTGAGAATGTGTAATACAGTAATAGCCCACGTATGAGAACCAGAATTTTCTAATTTAGCCTAAATAGGTTCTTATATAAATGGTACTGAAAGCAAATTTAGGCTTCCAAAGTTCTTAAAATAGGTTCTTATATTTTCATATGAATTTTATCTGAATATACTATATATATGATAAATATCATCTCATAATACAGTATAAATCATTTATTTGTACCACAGAGAAATGCCTATAGGCAGTTCAGTGCAGGTACAGTATATGTCCTTAACAAAACATAACAAAGAAACTCATTCAGCAGTTTCTACCTTTACACTTTTACAGCAACCCCACTGATAAGAACCTAACTTAAAATTTTAGCCTTCATAGGTTCTTATGTGGAGGGGGCTTAAAATGAAAATTTTAGCCTAACGGGTTCTTAAAACCCAGGTTCTTATACGTGGGCTATTACTGTATTAGATAATATTCTTTGTATGGGAATTTACTTTCTCCCAATTATTCTCCAGTCATGCACTTTTTTTTGTATCAGAGATGCATTCGCATGACAAAGTATTACTAAACTTAAAACTTAAAATTAAACTTAAAGTAAGCTCTTTCTCATTAATGTACACATCCTTTGAAATTCCTTCTCCTGCATGCAGTCTTTAGATTAATTTTATATATAGTTGGTCACACCAATCTTGTAGTATGTTTGGATGACATTTGACACTAATGTTTAATGGGATTTTTGATGTTTGATGAAGTATGTTGTGCAATTTGAAATGTACATGGAGAAATGTGAGACTAGTCCTTACCTTTCTTGCGAAATAGAAAATCAAGTTAAGATTGCTAACACGGATTTCCAGCACGTTTGCTTTGGTGAATCATTACCTTAAATCCTCATAATTACCTTGATAGTGATATCAACCAAATGCCCAATATTTTATTATCAAGTTGCTTAGTCTTGCACTTGGCTGGCCAGAGGAGCAGCTGGATTTCTTTTTGAAAACACTGTAGGTGCATTGATTGATGAGCTTAATGTCAGCAAGCAGTTTTTTGCGATAGAAAGGTCAAGAAGTAACTGATGAAAAGAAATATCTTGGCCTTAATGCATATCATCTAAATATTTTTATTGATTTCCATGTATCTTTCTTTCATAATTTTTTTGATGCATACATATATCCAGAGGATACACAATTTCTGATTTCTAACTGTCTCATGAGAGGCTTTGGATAACTGAAATTGCATTCATTATGAAGTGATGATCTGAATCACTATATGTCTGATGTCGGCTACTGATTCAAAATAGCATTCACCAGGCTTCTCCACCAATTTCTAGTGGCTCTAAACCATAACTAAGTAGTCTACAGTTGAACGGGGAAACAGACCTGTCCTTAGGTATTGCTCTAAGATGTTAAGAAATGTTTTTTTTTTATTTATAGATGCAAACTATCGTTGCAGGTTCTTTTTTACACAAAGTATTAAAGATTATTAAAAAAAAAACCTACCTCAATATATTTTTTTTGCTTTTTAACATCTCCAAACTCAATTTGCAAAGGAATTTTTATTACCCTACTGTTTAGAATGCTTGTTTTTAGGAGGGGTGGGGGTCCAAATCCGTAAAAGGGGGTTCATATCTGCTAGCAGTTCTGGACTAGGGGGTCCAAATCTGATCCACAAGCAGATCTGGACTGGAGGGTGCAAATCTGCGGGGGTTCCAAATCCACTGTGACACTGGCTCAGATCACCTTTCCATACTATTTTTTACAGCATTGGTTCTGTAGTTTTGAGTGAGGTCAGATGGGTGATATGACAAGCACACTATATGTAAATGCCAGTAGAAAAAGAATGCTTTTGGAGCTCCGCTTTTAGTCTTGGCTAAATATATATATCAATGCGTGCACCAAGTCGAGAATGTTGTCGTAGCAGTGGAAAGCTTTCAATTGCCATTCGACAGAACCCAAGTATAAAAGAAATTAAGTATTGGTAAAGAAGAAACTAAACTTTTACAATACGCAGATGACACTTCGGCTGTGCTTTGCAAAAATATTGTCTGACCTGCTGGACAGTTTGGGATATATCTCCGGTCTTAAAATAAACTAAAGAAAAACTGAAGGCATGTGGCTTGGATCATCAAAAACAACAACGAAAATCCATTTGGTATCAAATGGCCTGACAAACCTGTTAAAGCATTGGGAGTCTACCTTACTTATGATCAACACCAAGAAACGGGAAGAGGAGTTACCCGGGAAACGAGGTTGGATCAATACCTGCTTAAGGGAGGACTTAACCTAAACACCGTTTTTGCGTAGGTTGACATGGTTTTGACGTTAATTAATATCTCGTTCACGTTTCAACCAATCCAAAATCCCTATGCGAGCTGCGTTCCGCATGTTTCTGCTTTCCGGTGATCACAACTATATAGCTAGCTAGAGAGTCAATTTCAGTCAAATGATCTTTGAGTCTTTTGATATGTGAGAGGGGGAGTTTTAGCAACCTCGTTCCCAGGGTCTCTCCTCTTGGAACGAGGTTAGAATTTTAGGTGTGAGAGAGAATCGAGACAACAACAATTGTGAGAGCTAGGCTGATGCTGTGCTATTAAACCTGTTAAAAATCAAGAAACTATGAGTTCCTTTGTCGGCGAGAACCGATTCCCGACAAAAATTACTTTGATTCTGGAGTTGTTTACACGCATAATCTTTTATTGGAACTTGACAATAGACAAGCTTACAGCAAGTTCTCCAACATATATAAAGTTTCTACAGTGGGCCGATCTTCGTCATTCCATACTAACCCATTTAAAAGGCACCAAGAAGTCACCGTCTATGATATCTCTCCTTCATTTGTGACTGAAAACAAATGAACGTCTTTGACGTGATGGAAAATATTATTTTTCACTTCTTGTAGGAAAGGAAGCGCAGCCTCCCAAAAATGTCCACAAACTGCAAAGGAATTTAAGCTTCTCCGCTGATCAATGAAACGGCACTTTTTTATTTTACCTCACCATGTTGCCCTTGAATCATATATCAAGGCCTCCCAGTTCCTACCTCTACACTTCACACTAACACAAAATTACCGACAAAAACGCTTTTAGACCAAATGATTTGTGTAGTTTCTGCGAGGCTCAATTAGAAACTTTAAGCCACATTTTTTTTATCAGTGTTCACATTCCAGGCAGTTCTGGACTAATTTTGAGTCTTATGCTATTTGTTATCAAGTCAACGGGTACATCTTTTCCTGCAAAATGTTTTATATGAATATTGACGCAACAATGTCCTTTACTTAATTTACTTAATTACTTTATTATAATTGGAAAAGTGTTTTTGTTGGACTGCAGAAGAAGCCAAATTAATCCGGAAATTACAGGCTTCAAGAACAAAATTGTTCTCAAATACGAAACAGAAAGAAACATCAGCAACACGAAAGACTATTTTCAAATGAAATGGGTGCTCACACCAACACGATAAGTATATTCGCCTGTTGTTCAATCGTTGCTGTTGTTGTAGTGTCCTATGTCCAATTTTCTTTTCCTTCCTTGCCTTCTTGTTTATTATTTTTTTAAATTGAAACGCTCACAAAGTAAACTATTTATAATGTAAACATTTTCGTAACGAATGCTTGGGAGGCTATGCTATGTACTGTAAAATATTGTTAAATTTAATAAAAAAAAATGTTGTATTAAAAAAAGAAAATAGATAAATGAATGGCCGTTTAGTTTTGTCGCCTTACGACGGCGATTTCCCACCAGGATTCGTCGGCCAAGATCACTCGTCTTAGAATGTCCCGTCCTCTTGACCTGGGAATCTTAATTTCCCCTTCCCTATAGCTCTTCTCGTTAGTTTCTTCTGCATGAACTAGATGCTACCGCTTAATCTACGGCAAAGAATGCCTTTTAACAGGGCTCCTGCTTGCGTGATCAATTATTACCAGAACTTGACGCCTCTTGAAAGCTTGTTATTTAATGCTGTAAGTCACGCTAATGAAACGTGATCGCTGTTCGGGATTCCGGGGGAAGTGGATTGAGTATCAGGTGGAGAGGAGGGTGAGGAAGTGCTGCCTCGGAGAGAGAAAGCCGGAAGCATCATTTTTGTACTTCTCAAGAATAACAGATGAATGGCTAGCCTTTGTTTAGCGCATTACCATCTGATAATACACAACATTTATGTGTTTTGACCTATTAATCACGGTTTGACGTTAGTTTTGGCCCATCAGTCAATACTATGAGCACGTTACAAAAGCATGCTTGCAACGGCCAACGGCCGGACAGCACGAAGGTACCGGGTCCTGGTGGGTCTAATGAGCAAGTTAGTAGAACTGATCGTTGATTATACAGCAACTTAAGTTCAGCCGGTCAGCTACCATTTTTAGATGCTGCATGATAGTCTTACCACCGCCGCCAAGCCGGGCCTTTCACAGCATCAATGAAAGCCAATTAAACTGCTTTTTTTCCCTTTAACTGATAGCAATTCTGGTCAAAGGCACTTACCTGCTACCGTTTACACTGAAGCCAAAAAGGCCGTAGCACTATTGAAGGATTACTGAAAAGAAAAACGGAACATTGCAGCCAAATTCCATCCGGTAGTCAGTTGCAACTTGAGTGACCCAATCATGGTTCCACCCATGAATAACAAATACCCTCCCCCGGGGAAATTAAAATATCCGCGCCCAGACAATCAGTCATTGCCATTCAAAACAGATACGGTTTGCGGACACGGCTTGGTTACGACTGAAAGGTCCACGTCCGGCTGTACATTCAAGTTCCATTTAGACCTTGCAGCCTACTCATAGCAGCTATCCAGGTGGTTTACGATATTGTGGACACCGTGCAAGGGGTAACAGCAACTATAGTAAGCCATGGGTCGATGTTCGGGCCGCGTGCATCGTTCACTGCGATCCTGTTGCGGGGCTGTTATGAGGCGCCTCCGAAAAGATCTACTCCTTGTGCTTATCATCTTGGGAGTGATTATTGGTTTTATTATCGGGGCATTAGTAAACGAGCCTGTAAACAACATCCGAAGTCCGGAATGGAAAGCAACCGCCGTCGTGTTGATTAGGTTTCCGGGAGAGCTCTTCATGAACATGCTGAAGCTGTTGATTCTGCCTCTCATAGTCGCTAGCCTGATTACCGCTCTGTCAACGCTTGATTCAAAAGCAACAGGGAAAATTGGCCGCCGTACTGTCATTTACTACTTCGCGACAATGCTGATAGCCGTGCTAATTGGAATCGTCCTTGTGGTAGCTATTCGCCCAGGTGAGCGGAGTAGACCAGAAACGAAAGAGAAGAAAGACCTGGCAAGGCCATACAGAGGTCTTGACTCGCTTCTTGATTTGTTGAGGTGAGCATGAGTTCGCTAGATAAAATGGTGCACTAAATTGTCGAAACGGATTTAGATTTATTTAAAGTATATATCTGAAAATATGCCGGGTATGTAATATTATCCTCACGATGGTAACAAACAATAACACGCCGCTTCCCTAAAGTCATATCTGCTGCTACTATGCGGAGAGTGACCGATGCTCAGTCACCAAGATCTGGATGCTGTAGAACTATGACAAAAACGTACTGTTTAAGACCTATATTATATATTTGGTTTCATTTGAGGTGGCAATTTTGACCTAACCGCAGGCTGCCCATATCTGCATAACAGAGGAGAAATACAATATTTGCATATTGGAGGTGCCAGGAGCAATCAGTGTTCAACGAAAAAAGAAAAGGAAAAAGCAAATAAATAACGAAAATGGTTGCACCATTGTTGTGAGCTTACAAAGGTCAATCAGAAATCGAAAAAAAGTAAATCAAATCAGAGAGCAATATTAGTCGTTTACTGCTACAGTTCACACTTCGCTGACTTTTTAATTATTCACTCACGGTTAAGCATTGTGTAACCTGTCACCTCGATCGGCTGGATACAAATATATTGCATGCACAAATGGCTTTCAATGGCATGCATCACTTGGCACGGTAGCATGGCGGCACAAGTAAGGATCGGGGCCCGGTTATTCGAAAGCCCATTAACGCTAACCAGTTCGCCTCAAGTCAAAACTTGGGGAAGATGTTTATTAAACAGTAATTAAACTGGAATCAAACGTTCTTGCTAAACGGGATTAGCTTTCTATCGGCGTTTTACTGGTCGGGGCCGCTGGGGAGTGTGAGCTAGCTGGCAACATTCGGTCAACCTCTATAATCTAGAAATTTTTCAATTAATTGTCTGTTCACATAATTTGCTTTGGGGAGAATAGTTTACAAGGTGGAAGAAAAAAACCCTGGGTTCCGGGACGCCTGGGGACTACTTTTCAAATATTTTGCATGTTAGGCTGAAAAGCGTGATTTAAAAATGTTACAGAAGTGAGCAGAATTTAACGGTTGAAAAAAAAAATTAATAAATAAATAAAAAAAATTGGGAGAGTTGAAAACACTGACCCTCGTTCCGTGGACTACCCAATGACCCCCACTCCGTGGACTACCCCCCTATGGACTACTCCGCGGACTACCCCTCTTACGGTAAAACAACAATCACTTTTAGGCTGAAAATGAATCTTGGTTACCACCATTTTACTCGGCGGGTTTACCTGAATCCGGAATCCGGAATCTAGAAAATCAGAAAAAGCTCAGATTGAAGACAATATTTGGAACCAAATCTTTCTGCAAATGATCGAACTACAGTCACTGTGTTTCGCCTATATCCTAACTTGACATCAAAATGCTCCTGTTTTGTATGTACCGTAGGTAGCTCGGCTAGCACCATCTTGTATGAAACATGTAATTCGTTACTAGGCAGGTTGTTTGGCTATACAATAATGTAAATAAAAGTAAGATGTTTATAATTTTTACTTTTCATTTTCTCTGTAACATTCGCAAGTTGATTGCCTTGTGAGTAAGGATCCTCGTACTTCGAACAAGCTAGGAGCGAGAGATGTATACGAGTGGTGGCGTTTTGATCGAATTCTATCGAAGTTACACAACCCGCCTCGATTAGCTTTGCTACATGCGGGTTGTGTATTTCTCCAAATTGTAATTTTTAAATTGAAATAAAGGGATGATGATGATGATGATGATGATGATGATGATGATGATGATGATGATGAATGCTCAAAGCTTCATGGGGAGATTTATATTGGACATTGAGTTCCACCGGAACGGTCTTCCACAAGTTGAGTGCCAGTAAATAATCAAAAAGGTGCTTGACATTTTGCTAAATGTTGCTGGAAAATTGCTTGTCGTTTTCAAAAATTTGCTCGTTTTGCAGAAAGGTTTCTCAAAAGTTGCTCGTTATTAAAACAATTAAGAATACTTAGTTTCGCTTTTTAAGGTAAATGTATTCGTTTCTACACATATGCGAATGACAGGTTGTCAACTATTCAAGGCCAAAAGTTCTTTAATTAATTTGCTTTTGTCGTCAAGGTCAATTAACACAAAAAAAATGAGATCAAGACCAATACCAAGACGATCTTTCTTATCTTGGTTAACTGAGATTTAGCTTCAAAACGATCTAATCACGGTAGTTGGATATATATTTCCTCTTGTGTCGTCTGCCATACCAAAACAAAAATGTCAAATTGTTCGGGTTCGACGTAAAAGGAGATTAATCTCTTGAAATCACTGTAGTGTTCTGCTCAAAACAGATTATCTTTGAGAAAGATTTCCTCCGAAATTAGACACTGATTAGATTAGCATGCAATCATGGAAACCACAGATAAATTTATTCTCAGTGCGATATTAAAGGGAGACAATAATTTGTATATTATGTTATCGCATGGGGCCGAGTAAAGTTAAAGATATATCACGCGTGCGACGAGTTATGGCAATTTCACCACTTTCTAAAAACACAAGTGGTTTAACAAATTGATAAATAAATCAATCAATCAATAAATAAAATAACTGGTCTTTTTCTGAATGTTAACTTGACTGCGTTATTTACTCGTCCATACACTTTGGCAGTCAGAAAGCATATTTCTATAGCTTTTCTGTGGGTTGATGGGACTTAATAACGGTACATGAAATGTTTGTGCGGCATATGACTAGACTGATTATTATGCATTTTTACACAAACTGAATACAGCAAGGTCATTTGTATAAATCTCTCTCTGTCTGTCAACAGGAGCTGTTTTCCCGTCAACATCGTGGAAGCCACTTTCATACAGGTCAGTGCAGTATTCATAGCACAAAGAGTAGTGGGGCCAATCGAATACATGAAACAAATACTTCAAATAAAAGTAACAGATAATTTGTAGAACTGTGAAGTTTAATCACAGTGAGAATACTTTCCGAGTGTTTGGAGTACCAGCCAACTTTGAGCGCTGTTTTCTACGCATAGCCGGATGTTTTGGAACTGCAGGCAAATAATATGCAAATGTTCCACCATTTTACCTTGTAAACCTAGCTAGAACACTAACTGGCAAGTGCTTTGCAAAATCTTTTATGGTTGACAAGGGAGTGACGTTGAGCCATTGGCCTTGTCTCCTTCACTTCCACACGAAAGGGGGACACAGTTATCAGTTGGCAGTGCTATGGTCTGCCCTTTGACACATCTCAGGCGTTGGGTGGAGTCTGGGTGATTTCCTGACTTCCTGTCCCCTGGGCCTC
>JAEMWC010000003.1:2895000-2897500 GCA_016490735.1 Pachyseris speciosa | reverse complement strand
CGTCACCGTCATCGTCATCGTCATCGTCATCGTCGTCGTCGTCGTCGTCGTCGTCGTCATCGTCGTCGTCATCGTCATCGTCGTCGTCATCATCGTCACTATTATTATTTTTTTACACATTATTTTTTACAATGACAGAGATAGAAATTGGAAGTAAGTCATGTTTAAGTCGTAACTGTACAAATGAATCAGTTTGCGGAATAATAAAATAATGCGTTATTTCACCAATTAAAGTTAAGCCCTGCATTATACATTGTAACGAATAATATTTACAAAAGTTTTGAAACCCAAAATACGCACCACTTGACACTTTTTTAGAGGACTACATAGCTGACGATTATTTACTATATTTTGTTTTTATTCATTTGCTTATCTCTGCTTATATTTTACAGTAATTGTTTATTCGTTTATTTATGTATTTATTATTTTTGTAGGTTGACTGCTGTTGCAGCTGCTGTGGGTGCGGCTGCTATCCCATCGGCAGGCCTGGTAACCATGCTAATCGTCTTACAGGCGGTCAATCTTCCGCTTGAAGATGTCGCTCTTCTCTGGGCTGTTGATTGGTTTATGTAGGTTCTCATTTATTTCATTTTAGCCACGTTTTGTTATAAAGCATCAACCTATTCTTAAGAAGTTGTAAAACTATAGAAAGATAAGAATGCGCGCGGATGCGTTCTACACCAGTCCTGCCCCGCTAAACGATAGACTCATTATACTGACTAAAAAGTAGAGATAAAAGACAACAAGACTGGTAAGAACTGATCAACCCTTCTGTTTGTAACAATTCAAAAGTATTTATTTCACACTGTCACAGCCGCTCGCCTGAGCTTTCCTTGCTTCACAACAACACACCAGCCTGACCCAAGCATTGATGCTATGCGAAAAAGTGTATTTAAGAGTTAACGGTAGGAATTCTCGCACTTGTTTTGCAGGGATCGCTTCCGAACCATGGTGAATGTTTTGGGTGACGCAATAGGTGCCGGTATAGTGGAACACCTATCACGTGACGAACTGAGGGATGCTGATGAGGCAGAACTGGAGCAAGGGGGAGGGGAAGGTCATGAACTGATCGAGAAATACACTCCTAAGAATCCGGACCAAGCATTTTCTAGTGTTTAAACAGCTCGTGCTGCCTTGATCACACCAACTTAACATGTTTAGGGAAAGTTAGTTTAAGGTGGCTCACACCGGTGTCTGGCACTTTTCAGCGCTTGTACTTTGGCGGATCATCACTGCCCATCTTTATACGTTGTTATTCTTCAAGTGGTATCAAAAAAATATCCAATCACTGGTGAACAAGTTATGTAATTTGTTTTCCCGTCAATAGGTTACCATAGAAACACCCCTTATTTTAAACTCGGTGACCGCCTTTTTTTATTGTTAAAAAGTAATAAGCGTGTCAAGATCCAATATTTTGGAAAATAAAAAATTACAAAAAATATAGGAGTGGATTCATAGCCACCTTAACTTTTCTAGCTTCTACGATTTTGTTTTTAATTTGGCAAAACTTTACATTTTATTATACACATTATTTTTGCGACAGTAAAAAATGGGCCACCCAGCTCGTTTTTGAGTTAATGTCGTTTAAAGCTAAAATTAGTGGTGTTTCTGGCAGATAATAGTGTTAATATGGTGACCCATTACGTCGAAAAGAACTCCATAACTTGTTCGCCAATGATTGTGGCATTTCTTTGGTACCATTATATGGGTAATAACGTATAAAGATTGGTAGTAATGATCCATGAAAGTTGAGGTGCTGGAGAATGGCTGAACCGGTGTGAGCCACCTTACACATTTTAGGTGCTGAATAACACACTTGTATGACCAGCATTGAAAGCGTTAGCAAAAATTTGCTTGAAAATCTCGATAACAATTTTAGTATAAAATGAGCACAAGACATTGCTAGCAGAAATTTTCAACAAAAGTAGCAAATGTAGCAAGAATAAAAACTGCATTAAGGAACAAGAACGATAATTGACAAAGCTAAAATAACAAGGTGTCTTTTTTTTTTGCAACATCCAAACAGACCGTTAACTGCAAATATCGCAAATATGGCAAGAATAACATATTCCGCAAGTTAGACGAAAGGGAAATGACAAAGGTAAAAGGCACTCTAAACAAGCCGCAAATATAGCAAATATAGCAAAAGTATCAAGGACTTTTCTTTCAACTGCCTAAAAAACAAAATCCTTGTTTCTTTTGTGAGTTTTGGGAAATTCGCGGCCTGCTGGGGGCCCTTTTTGCCTTTTACACTTTCTCCTTCTATTCCTTTGCTTAATTTGTTATTCTTGCGATATATGCAATTCTTCTACCTTTTTTGCCAAGTAAATTTTGCTAAAGTTGTTAAAAAGATTTGCTAGCAAGGTTTTGCTCACGTTATCAATCCTGGACATTTCTCGAATAACAGTTGGCACAGCTGTGCAGTGAAAAAAACAGTGCCTTTTGGAAAGAGCACTTTTCTCCGATACAATCCAAACCATTTAAGCAAGTTTATAGGGTG
>JAEMWC010000003.1:2877500-2890000 GCA_016490735.1 Pachyseris speciosa | reverse complement strand
AAATAGGCACAATTCAGTGCATTGGATAGTCGCACAGGCACCAATCCAGAAATATCCATCCGGGGACAGTTTTCAGCCATGTGCACGTCACCCAAGTAAAAACATAAAATCATCAACAATTCAATTGATTAAGTCAAGAAATTGAGATATTGTAGAAGAATAATAAGTAAACAACATGCTAAAGTCTCAGAGTTGTGGGATATCCCTTACTCGAGTTATTCGGCAAAACGTACCACTCAAAATTATAGAGTTCATTATGTGCACGCCATGTTGGTGTCCCTCAGAGGGACACAAATATGGCGGCCGGAAACAAGTGAAAACATCTGGAATTTACTTTGGCTGTCTCAAAGGCTCTCCAAACATTCACATAGAAGCTTCTCTTGTCATCATGGCTTTTCAGACCTCAAAAACACACGGTGAATCGATGTTTTCATGTATGTGACATGTTCGTGACAAGATATCTTTATGTAACGTAATGTGAAAAATATAAAATTCAAACTGCAAAGCACGCTACCGAGCTGAAAACATGCAAGCGGATACATTTTTAAAATGTCTTTTCATGATGAAGCTAAAACTGCAAAAGTATGTTTACTTGTTAATTTTAGTTTTTTTATGACGTCACTTGAAAAACCAAGAATTGAAGTACAGGAATACCTCGCTCAAACTGCTTGATATCATACTGTTCCATTCTTAAGTTGTTTTCAGATGATAGAGTTATATCGGCCCCCAGCAACCGTTCATAATGAATGTTTCGTGGGGTGATTGTCATGATGTTAATTATTAACTATTTCCTTGCCCTAAGTGACAGTTCTCTTTCTAGTCGTCGGATAAGACAGGTGGTGCATTTAAATAACGTCAACACTTTGGCTTTGACCAACCTCCGCTCACGCACCTCTGTTAAACAGTTATGCAAATAACTAGTGTTTATTTTTACACCCGGTACTTTTTTCAAGGAATTTCATTTATGAGTACTTAAAGGAAGATTTGTGCCTTAATAATCATTTTAACATTTTCTATGGTTCGAAACACAACGAAATTACAGAAACGAAATTAGGCGTTTGTATTACGGTAGGTTCGTTTTGAGAACCCTCATTTTATGATACCATAAATAGCTTTCGAAAGACTCATCATGAAGAGGCATGCAGCCTATCTTTTCCGAGTTCATTCGAAAAGTGAGGGAAGCAGTTGTGAGTGTCGATAATTTATCTCCAGTGAGTACTTCTTTTTTGGTAATAATGATTGCTTCTAGGCTGAAACCCTGAAGCAGAGATGGTTTGTAGCCTTAAGCTACAAGTAACTTGTTTTCGAGTCCAAATTTCATTGTTAGGGAAATCGCTTTTACATTTGCAGTCGCAGGATTGATTGGAAAAAAAAAGTTAAAACATTGAAGACAAACAATTTTTACTGCGCGCAGTGTGTCTGGAATCCTCTCTCGAGCCCAAGGTAAAGACCTAAGCTTCTTTCACCCTTTCTATGTTTTTGTAACATTCTAATTCTGCAAACATTATTTGCATTGTTGAGGGAAAGGTATAAATTAAGTACTGACTGGATGATTTGTTGATGCGGTTAAGTTTTACAAGATTCATCCGTGAGGTTTAAAAGAAATGACAAACGTCTTGACGGTAACTTCTACAAATACATTTTCCACGATTGCAAATTATAACAATGTAATTTTTTTAAACTGAGATGAAAACTAGCTGTTGTCATTACTGAGAATAAACAACAGAGGTAGTCAAGGAGTTGACAAGGTAAATTGGTAGTGAAGCTGTATAAAGAGCTCACAGTGATATTTCACATGCACCTCACCCACAATCAGAGTACGAGAAACGCATAATTTTTTTGTTATCAAAGAATAGTTTATAAACAGTTATTTTATTTGGCGAGCACGATCTAGCTTGTCCTGAAATTTTTTGAATCGACAATTCATTTCTACCGAAAGTTGGATAGCAAGATTAAGTTTCACTTTCGGATTTGGAGTCTGATTTTGTTTTAAGGCTTAAGTGGGTCTTTTTCCCTTTCAAAATTTGAGTTTAGAGTTCTTGGTCAGGCGAATAATTAATGAAGCAATTGGAAAACTTTAATTTCCGATTTGAGTAAACGAAAGCGAAAAAAAACGCTAAAAAAAAGAAATAAAAATATTATTTTCGGAAGCAGTTAATGAATGGTTGGAAGGTGTTAAAATCCGATAATTCTAACCAGGGATTCAACTGGCTTTTGTCATTTTTTTCACTCGTACCTTCATTCGGGCTCTCGAATTGCATATTTTGTTTACATCAACATTCGAACCAATGTGCATTCCTTGGTTTTGGGTTTTATTCAGTTTTAGACAATCTTGCAGCACCAAATCTATTTCTTTCGATCACAACCAAAAGATAAATACTCCATCTGTCGTTGAACATTGAATCAACACTGCCGCGAATGAATGAGGCTAATTTGCCGCGTTTCCTCTTCAGGGGTTTCCTCATTTGTCTCTATTGTTCGCTTTGACAGCACCTTCGATGAGGTTTGGAAGCTGTGCAAGGTTTTGGAGGCCAAAACCTTAGGGTTTATTTTTGCCTCCAGTCTAGCGAATTAATCTTAATATAGATTTATCAGATTTAAACAAAAAAAAACAAAAACAAAACAAAAACAAAAACAAAAAAAAAGCCTCACACAGTTTGTTAGCTTATCACCTGGCCTGACTGATGATACAGTCCAGTTTGTTTAAATTTCCGTTGTAGCGCAAGGGCTATTAATTCGGCTAACAAAACATTGCCTGCCTGTCTGCCTGCCAAGGCAAAACTTGTTAAAGTTAGAGTTACTTTCTGATTTTATATTTTTATTAGCTTTCCATTGATATAAAGTTTTCTGGGTTTTCTTTGAAAGGTACCTCTGATGGTTAACAGTAACCTTAACAGCAGTCACCAAATTAAGGTTCTTTAGTGCAACGTGCATGGGCTATAAATAGCTACAATGTTAAAAACCCCAACTGTAACCGAGCACAAAGACAAGGAGAACAATTAAATAAGAATTTCTTTTTCCAAGTACGGCCCGGTTAAGGAAGCTTTCTCTGACCAAGGAGATAAGACCACAGCCTACTATACTGTGGACCTTGCACGGAAATGGTGTCTGAGAAAACACTTGAAGGCATTGGGACTTTATTTAGAGACTAAATATTGGTTTTCCGTTTTTGTATTGAATAATAAATGAATTACACCAAACGAGAATACCTCTCAGTGGCTCTCATGTTAATGGCACCCCAGCGGTAACCGAGCACGAAGACAAGGAAAACAATGAAATAAGATTTTTTTCCAAATACGGTTAATGAAGTTAATTAGAGACTAAACATTGGTGTTCCGTTTTTGTACTGAAAACTAAATGAATTACACCACACGAGAATACCTTACAGTGGCTCTCATTTTAATGACATGACATAACAACGAAAAGAGCCAATTTCAGCTACAAAAAAGTGAACATGAATGCATCAGGTCACTGAAGGAGTCAAATCATTTTCGAACCTAGTGTTTCAATTGGGTCCTCTTACTCTCTAACAACGTAGCGTCTTGTGATGTTAGACTTGTCGCACTTCAGAGACTAACAATATGTCTTTAATTTTGCGTCAGAATTAAACGATGGAGCCTCGCTAACTACAGTCAACTAAATGGCGTATCAGTCATTTATCTGACCGGAGTGTATACTTGCATACGATGAAGTTATTCTTTTAATTTTGAATAATTTTTTTTCTTATGATTTCAAGTTTGACCTTGCTTAGAACAATGATGGAATGTTTCAAAGCCCTCTCAGCTCTCATCCTCGGACTTCTTATGGTTTCCATTTACTGCCAGAACAATACGAGTGACGATCATGGATCGGGAGAACAGGAACACAATGAGTCCGGAAGACCTCTGATTTTTGTGTGGATCGAAAAGCCGCCATATGCAACATCACCTGGCAATGGATCTTGGAACAAAGACGTCCGTGAAATTATCGTGGACGCTTTATTGACGGAAGGAGACTGCCTTACGGATGATTATGACCGACGGGATCTAAAAGTTGACAGTGAATTTGGAATGATCGAGCTCCTGCGACAAAACAAAGCTCACTTTGCTTTTCCGATATTCGAACAAACACCGAATCGACAATACAACGCATTTCCCTTCTTCAAACTCGATGATTATCCTGGTACAGAATACATTACCTCTGTCTTCAAGTCTTGGCCATTGTTTGCAGTTACTCTGGTCTTAACAGCAATCGCTGGTGTCCTAATGTGGGCTTTGGTAGGTACTTTGTTTTGCAATAGCGATAACAATTTGGAGGATTTGATGGCAAAAGAAAAGTATTTTTTTTTATGAAATGACACATTTAAGTTTTTTGAAGACAGCAGTAGAACCAGCCGAAGCCTTAAAACGGAATCCATTTGAGGCTAGGCGGCCGTATGTTGGCGTATAGAACAATGCAATAACAATCTCGGAAAGATTGCCAAGAAAACTTCAATAATTGTGACAACAAGAGATCCATCCAGTTAACTTTGGGGAAAAGCCAATAGTTATTAGGTAACTCTAAATTAGACTGGGTACGTTTGAAATGCATTGTTCCACTTCTTACATTTCAAAGTTGGAGCAGGTATGGCAAACCGACCCCTTTATGGGGGTCTCAACAGCCTTAAAATCTTGTACCATCATTTAAATGCAACTTTAAATTTGTATTAAACTAAAAAAGACGCTGGTGGAGGAGAGTCCGCATTATCCAGTGACAATTGCCATGGTGTTGTGAATGGCTATTACAAATTCCTCTCGGTTTATTTGCAGGATACATATTGGAACAGTGAAGAGTTTTCGCGTCAGTTCATGAGAGGTTCTTGGGACGGATTCTGGTGGTCTTTCATTTCTATGACCACAGTAGGGTATGAATATTACCTATCTGTTCTAAGTAGAGACTTCGCGATATCTTTCTTTCTTTCTTTCTTTCTTTCTTTCTTTAGTTTAACAATTGCGGTAATAAAATTACAAGCGTTGAAGGGAAACCCTAAACAGGAACTACTTCCCTAAATACAGGGCTACCGAAATATAAGTTATAAAATAACTGAAATCATAAGTTAACACTCACTAAGATTGAAATCTCATACTGATAAATCCAATCCATCCATGCCTCACTACACCATTTTTGAAAACGTAATTAAGCCGTCTTACCAGTTGGATGGCAAAACGTATGCCGAAAGTCCATTACACCTCAGTTACTAGGATCACACAAAGAGCGAACCTAAGATTACATTTCTTTTCTATTCTCTTCTCAAAAACAGTTCTCATCAGCCCTATGGGTGCGTTATTAAATGGCGCGTTGTATTTGATCCTTAAGAAAAGATAACCTATCCCTGCATTTCTAGGCATGATAATGCCCTCCGTTCAAGAAAGGATGAGGACTCCTTGCAGGGATTGAACCTGACGTCAGAGTTCGTCAGTGATAGTTAAAATTAAGAATTATTTTATTTTATTTTATTTTTTAATTTGGAAAATAACTGTAACTGCATCTTTTCATGCATTAGGTATGGCGACAAGTCACCAAAATCGATTCCAGCTCGTATCTTCTCTATTATTTGGATCCTAATTGGCCTTATAATAATGGCGATCTTCATGGCTAATGTCACCTCAGCTTTGACAGCGGTTTCTCTAGACGTGGGACTGAGTAGCCTCACCGGACTGAAGGTTGACTTTCATCTTATTATTTTAAAATACTGTCGTATACCAGGCGAAGGCCAATGCGAAAAATATAGCATTGCATAGTGATTTTTTTAAACGTTCAATATCTAACTCAATCATAAGAAGCACTTATAACTAACATGTTTAATCTTTAATCCTAACTGGTTGAAGTCCCATTTGGCGAATCATTTTCCCCATATTTGATACATCCCTTTTCAATCTCGTCTCGTTAAAACGTTCGCACACTAAATAGTCTAGCTATCTTACTTTCCACGTTACGTTTCAACTCCTATGAGAATGGTTAGCTTAAAAAAGGAGTAAATAACGTGGACGTAAAGTGACCTAAGGTATGTAGCACTTCCTTAAGAGTTAAATGTATGTAAAGTCATTTATTTTTAATCCATTATTCGCCTGTGTTGTAAATATCGTGAAGGAATATCCCCGTCATATTGGCTGTCTTTTGGCTTTCTTCAAGGTCAAAATTCAAGGGACAGATCAAACTGTGTAAAAACCTTGAGTAGAAAAAAAGGAATGCTTTGGAATGGGAATAAATTTGATATTTTGAAAGCTGAGATTCAATTTGGCACTGCGTGTGTGCCCTGATAACGCACGGACCAAGTGAAAACGTGGTAGGGACAAACAAGTACCAGCGTGATTGGTGTTCGTGCCGCGTTTCCACTTCCTCCGTACGTTTTCTTCGGCTCATGTGCGTCTATCGCAAACTCCTCAAGGCTATTCAAAGTGCGAGGATGACACCTTCCATTGTATAAAAAGCAATATCATACGTGTTTTAATTTGCATTAGGTTGCAGTGTTGGGTAATGGAACAGAATACCAGCATGCAGTTCACGAGGGTGCTCACCCAGAAGGTACAACGATTTTTCTAATTATTTGTGATTACTTCTTACGAGAAGTCAAGCTGAATTCCTTTATCACTGGCTGTGATCTCCCAGAGCTACTGTTGTTTGATTTAAATAAACTCTGACATGAAACACAAAATTCGTCAAAGATTAGCCTTTGGTTTGAGAGTGAAAAGCTAATAAATTTGTTGGGAGTATGCGAATTTGGTAAATCACTTTATGGTATACTAAAAAAATAGGAACAAATATGTGATTGCAAAAACACTGACCACAGCGCCGAGCAGTTTCCACATAACTCACTTCAAAACGATTTCATACGTTTTGAATGGACGATTCCTAATATGATTTACTTAATTCCCAGAATCACCAAAAAGTTATAAACTATCGGTTTTCAAACTAAAAATTCTTATCTTAAAAGAACTTTTCTTATTTATGATGTTTTACCAAAGTCAACACAAACATACCTCCAATTTGAGGACATGTGCAATGACGGAGTGGCAACTGCCAGAATGTATACGAAGTATTCCGCGATAGAATGTCTCTATTTACCTGAAGATCGAGTCAAGGCAGCGCCAAGCTCAAAATGCATCCTTATTAGGACGTTTTGCCGTTCTCAAAGGGATAATTTTCATTGACATATATCAAAACAATGCTTTATTTTTAGAATACGAGAATGTTGACGACATGGTCAAGGCTGTAACTTCAGAGAAAGTGGATGGCATAATGTTAGATCGCTACACAAGTTCTTTTCACCAGGAAATGGGCCAACTGAAATCACTAATCATCGTCAAGAAGTTTGAATTCAGCAGAGAAGTTGGAGTCCTCTTTTCCAGGGATAAGAAGGACATTGCAGATTGTTTGAATGAAGATTATCGTTCAGACATTTTGAGAAAGGTTCAAGACTCGACAAAAACGTATAAGGTAAGTTTTAGTTGGTAAAAAAGGAAGTACTTCCATTCTTCAATTCTACAGGGATACATAAACCCGACTGCTGTATTCGTAGATTAACCCCTTAAGTGCCTTATTGACGTAGTCAGTACGTCATAAACACCGTTAGTGCTTTGAAAACTTACAACTTTCCCAAATTCCTTGCTATGGTTAAAATGAACGATTATTATTGCCAAATGCTCAATTATATAGACTTTATCACTCCATAAACTGACCAAAACTCCCAATTTTCATCGAATATGACCGTTTATTTTGTTGCAAAACCAAAAATGTTAGCTTTGGACGCCCTTTGACAACACCAAAAATAAGCAACTTTGCCTTGAAGTTTTTCAGACAAAAATATCTCTTGGTGAAGCTAAAATTCTACTTTGGCAGCAAACTTCCACTCCACTTCTTGAAATCTGTTCCGCAGAACAATGTTCAATATTCCCATTGAAACCTGAATCTTTCAGTTTTTGGAAATTCTCTTCCCCCATCAAATTGCCTACCGATCCTGAATCAATCAACACTTCTTTAACAATGCCAGTGATACTCACATCCATTGTTGGTTCACCTGACATAGACACCATGCCTCCTCCTCTGTTTTCTCCATCACAGCAAATAATGCATATGCTGGGTTGTTTTCGTATCCACTAACAAGGATGTCTTCCTTTGAACCCGTTTCCACTTGATTTGTTTGTCTTTCCACTCTTCTTCTGCCCTCGCTAACTTTCGTTGGATTCTCTCTACTCTTTTCCCGGCGACAGACGATTATTACCTCTGCAAGAGGCAGCGAAATGACCGTACCTCGAACACTTAGCATACTTCCTCCCTTTTGACGGACAACATGGATCAAGAGCGAAATTCCCTTTCTTCCCACTTCTGTAACACACCTTCTCACCAAGGTCTCCTGCCAATTCTTTCTTCTTGCCAACAGCGTTGATGTTCGTCCCACTAGCCATGAACTTAATTTGTTGACGAACCAAACCTTGCTTTCTCGATTCCAGCAATTTCCTTTCCAGTTCCATATCGACCAACTTTTCGATCAATTGGTCCCTCAAATTATCATCCAACGAAGTTCCAAAATTACAATGACTCGTCTGCTGGCGAAGACGCACCAGAAATTTATCCACCGCTTCTCCTTCCTTTGGTGCTAATTGTCGAAACACGTGTCGCTCGAACGGTACATTTTCTTAGCACGAAAATGATAATCTTACTTCCTAATAAACACAGCATACGGATCTTGGTCGGCTGCTGGGTTGGGGTGTGTGATATCTTCATAAAATATCCTGGACTTCCATACCCGCGATACTCGAACGCCATTTCCACTTTCGCCATTTCTGGGCAACTTGAGATGATGATCCCGGTAGATCAAGCGGGGGCAAAGCTCTCTCTGAAATTTTATCAGGTCCCCGTCGCCAATGTAGTGTTTTACAACCGAATAAAAGGACACTAAGTAGACGACAGAAAGTTAGCCATCACACTTTACAGTACAGTAGTACAGTAATTTATTCATCCAAGTTAACGTCTAAGAGCACAAGTGCTCGTTCAGTATACGAACGTGCATTAAGTCTACAATTATAATGTATGATCTAAAATCTATGTACACATAAATATGATAAAATATAAATTTACAGGAAATTACTGAAAAATTACTATTAAAAAAATTACTATATTATTATTATTATTATTCTCATCGCTAGTCTTCTCCAAACACCCGAATGTACTCGGTACCAGTACTCCATGCCACACTGTCCTTCTTCCTCGTCGTCTTCTTTTTCAATATACCAGTCAAAATATTATCAGGCGATAGATAGAATAGTAGTAACCTAACCTGAATTTATAACTATAACTATAACTATAACTATAACCTGATTTTATCATTATAAACTTATCCCACTTGCACTGTTGCGTCCTAATAACCTTTATAAAATTTAGTGTTCGGCAACTTGGCATATACCTATTTCACTTTATTGCTTTAATTTTAGCTAACAAAGCGGAAGACCACAAAAAAATTCAACCTGTTTGACGAATCGTCACCCTTTGTCAAGAAATTCCTTTACATATCGCTCGGAGTACTCGGTGCTTTGATACTTATTGGTACAGTGTGGGAGATTGGCTTGAGGAAGAAGAATAAAGTTAAAGAAAATGCACTGAAAGGTAATCTGAAGATATTATTTGAGCTCGTCCTACACTTAGAAATACTGAGGGATAGTCGTTCACCGAATGCATGTAGCAATTAAACTTCGGGAAACATTTGTTTTTTATACTTTTGTCGCGGTGACCAATGGAACCTCAAAGAGTATGAGAGTTGGGGTGGCTGAGGTGCTTTTTGGACTGAAAGCAGCCCTCTTGAACGATTATTCAATAACAAATAACAAATAACTTACACAGCTTGAGGCCCTCTTCTATGCCAAACTCACGAAATGAAGCTCGAGGAAGTTTCCGCGATTTCAAAACTCAGACCCATTTTCAGTTTAATTTGATTTTTTTAGTGAGCAGTGTAAGCTAAGAGACAGTGTAAAGAAAGTAGTAAAACAGTTAAGAGACACTTCGAGTATATCACACATTTAGAATCCAATCCCTTATGCAGGACGTTTCTCACTTCAACGTAATGTTTTGTGCATGCTAGCTCCCACAAGTCTCTTGAATCTGATACAACAGTACCCAATGCAAACTAACATTGGAAAGTCATAGAATCAACGCCTCCTTGGGAAATTCAGATCATTATTATGCCTGTGCCGCTCAAAGAAATTCATTTTTCAAAGTTTTTTTTTCTTTCCTTATCTTAGTTTGCACTGTAGGTTCACAGAAGGGAGAGACGTCAAAGGAAAGTGCAACTATTTCTGATGACGTGGAAGCAGCAAAAATATTTCTTGGAAAAGCGGACGAATACTTACACAAACTGGAGGCTAAAGTTGCGAAACTTCAAATTAATTATTGAACAGTCGGTTCAGTAAAACCTTAGGTGGTCCCTCGCAAGAGTTGTTGAAACAGATTATTTGGACTCAGATGCCTTCAATCACTCTTCGCCTCTTCCTCACATTGAATTTGCGGGAATGAGGAAGGCTTGGAATGGTTTCAACAAGTAATTTCTTTCCGTGAATCCGTCGTAGGATCAAATTGGATTTCGGTAACTGTACACAAGACTTTTGGAGGACTAATGGTGAAGGGCGGGGAATCATAGCATTTTTTTTTTCATGTATGTTTGTTTTCTGTTCATTTATTAGTTTTGATTGACGTTTCACAGCACGAATAATGAAAGCAAAAAAAGTTATAGTTTGGTTAAATGTCAGTGCAGTTTTACCTGCATATAACACAACATAGTTTTCAATAGACAATAAGAACAATTTATTAGAGGTAAACAGCTTTTTGGGTGCTAGAGTTTATAATATTAGAGGGTCAAAAAAATATGCATATAAATAGAAACGTTAGAAAAGAACGGTTTGCTTCAATTAGACCTCTTCGCACTCCATCTTCATCGCGGGTCTCTTAAAAAACTGACATTGTCCAGATATTACTTTTGGTAGATGTATAAGAAACATATAAAATCCATACAGCTGTATAGTTGTCATGTACTGACAAGGGATTTGAGAACACTCCCAAACAACATGGCGGTTCACTCGAAGCACACGGTTATTGAACCCATGCGTGCGCATGTAATGACTATATATGGTAGATGCACAGGGAAAACATAACATCTCCTCCACATTGAAACACTGATTAGTCCCTGGTTTGTAAACATGCTTAAATCACAATCTACAAACAAACAAACTAAACCAACAAACAGTGTTCAGTTCTTGGTTTACAGTCACGCAAGTAAAAAAAATAAAATCATCAACCATTCGATAGATAAAGTCAAGAAATTGAGATATTGTAGAATAGTAATAAATAAACAACATGCTAAAGTCTTGAGGGCTGTGCGACATCCTGTACTCGAGTTATTCGGCAAAATCTACATATCAAAATTATAGAGTTTAGTATGGAAAGGCCATGTTAGTGTCCCTCTGAGGGGCACAAATATGGCGGCCGGAAACGAGTGAAAACATCTGGAATTTACTTTTGTTATCTCAAAGGCTTTCTTCTCTGTTTTGAGCTTGCAAACATTCACATAGACGCTTCTCTTGCCATGTTGGCTTTTCAGACCTAAAAAAAACACGCGGGGAACACACGGTGCCTTGCGCACTCTCTGGGGATATCTCCACTCATGGACCATAGGACTGGCTGGCGCCGCTTCCGAGGGATCGGTAGCTGCAGGTGCGGGAACAGAATCCATGTCGGGTTGCTCTACCACGAGCACCTCTGGAACTGTACCAACCACACTGGGTGGTGCACCCTGTTGGATCGGCACTGGTAGTAGGCTGACCATCTCTGGTTCACTGTCCTACACAGTATCGGGCTCAACTGCTGTCGGCCTCAGCTGGTCGGATATGTCGGCGCCAAATAATTCCTGGTGCCACCTGCACCTCGTACATCAGTGGAACTGTCTTCTTGACAATCGGCCCATGAAAGCCACTTCAGGTCCCCTCCATAATCTCGTGACATCACCGAGTCACCAACCTCTTACTGACGACGCTGTCTGCCCTTCTCATTTGCAGCCTTGATGCTCTGCTGATACTGTTGGTTAACCATCTTTCGGTTCAAGTTGGGTTTAACCAAATCTAGGCGGGTGCGTAACGGTCTCTCAACGAGTAAATGTGCTGGGCTCTCAGCGGTAGTTGAATGGGGAGTGTTCCTGTAGGCTATGAGAAACTTTGCCAACTTCTCCAACACCAGCTTTGAGTTTTGATGCACGGAATGTAACGCTTGCATGATTGTTTGCACTGACCTCTTAGCTAGACCGTTTGTAGCCGGATGGTATGGTGCTGATGTAAAATGGCGGATGTCATTGGATCTGACGAACGCCTGGAATTCCTCAGAAACGGACTGTGAGCCGTTAGCGCTAACGATCTGTTCCAAATTCCAAATCTGGCGAATAAATCACGTAGGACTTCAGTGGTCGTACTTGAAGAGGTGGAACTTACAGAGATCACTTCCAG
>JAEMWC010000003.1:2845000-2872500 GCA_016490735.1 Pachyseris speciosa | reverse complement strand
CTTTGCTTTGGTAGATTTAAGGGATAATGCCCGCTACCTTGTGGCCTTAGTGCCTTTTGAGTGGCTTCAGCTTACTTGATCACATTAATTTGTGAAGTATCCTTGTCACTCCAGCCACATCCCACAAGCTTTACGTTTTCATTACTCTGTCAGTAACCACACTGTAAGTACATGCACCATCTCTGTTATTATTTTGATTTGGAATTCCTACAATAAATTATTTTTAATTGTGAAAGTAGTAGTATATATAGAGTCAGTCAAATGCCTGCCGATTTTAACCGAATTTCATTGTATCTTTGCTCATGTTATTCGCAAAGATAAAGCAGGGGGGTTTATTTCAATGAAATTCGGTTAAAATTGATCAGCATTTGACTGACTCTATATATACTACTAAGGAAAGGGGTAACAAAGGGGGGCAGCCCGTAACCGCCCCGAACTGGTTACAACCGGTCTGGTTTGGTCTGGTCAACTAGAGAAAAGGGGGGAAAGGAAATATTGTGTTACGTGAATGGACACAAGGATGAACGGGGAAAAATGTTTTTCCAGCAAACAAGCAGACCTTTTCCGTTACAACGTGAGACAGGCTTTGATTACAGAGATAGACAAGTGGTTGGGAAAGGAAATTGAAGATACCATGGATAAACCACTTATGCGTCATGTGCGTAATTTATTATTTACTGATATGTCTTCCTGGGAATTTATAAATAAAACAGGTGAAACACATTTTATTGATGAATGTGCGCTTACTACATTTAAAGTTATTCATTCTTGAATGAAAAAAAATTCATGAAAAAATGGTTGACCGACGAAGGTTTTTATGACACCGTTGATTAACAACTGTCATTTATAACATTTAATTGAAGTTTTTTGTGTTTGTTATAAATGGATGTGTTGGATTATGTTAATACCCTTTCACCTGAATTAAAGGAAAAGATTTTGAGGGAAGTTATTAAACTTAAATTAAAACAACGGACTGAATTAGGTTGGGGGCCTATTTTAGAGTTTATTGAGAACGCCCCATATTGTAAATATTTTGAAAGAATTACAAATATAACACAATGTAGAAAATGTGGGTTTTGTTGGCTTGATGATATGTGTTTTTCTTGTTTGAAAAAATCTAATCTTGTTCACAATATGAGAAAAGATTTGTTTAATGATGACGTTCTTATTTATGAATTTTATAAAAATTATTTTCCAGATTCTTTTATTTTTATTTAAAAATTTGTGTTTGTTTATAAATGGAAGTTTTGGATTATATTTCTTTACTTCCACTCAAGTTGCGAGTTAAAATCCATGGTTATCACACTAAAAAACAATTGAAAGAATTTGAGGAGAGAAAAAAATAACAGGGTGCGGAAATTTTTTAGAAGAGTTGTTATTTCCTTTACGTAATTTTATTTTTCCCAATTATTGTTTGTCAAAACGTTAAATCCTTTTGTGCGCCAACAATTGAACAGATGTTTTCCTTCATGAATATAATGATTGGTTTGTTGGTTATGGTTTTTCATTTTGTGCAAGACAAAGTTGTGCATCCAATTGTTGATGAGGAAAAAAGAGAAGTAATGGATATGCTATCACCACCGGTGAATGATTCTTATTCTTTTGAAAGTACACCCATTTAAAGATAAGAAAATTTTATTTTATATTGATGGTAAAACAAAAAGACGCCAAACATTTTAAAGAAGAGGTGGAAAAATTATATGAAATATGTGATCAGTTAGTTGTTTTTTTCATATTGATTTTCCACTTGTTTTTGGTTCAGAAGTTGAATATGTCTTTGCTGAACTTTTAAATTTTTAGATAACTTTTAGTTTACTTTTTGTCACATCACCCCCGCGAAATATCCCTTTAAAATATTAAAACAAAATCTTGTTATTTTAGAAGATGCCATCAATGAAATAATTGAATTTTTTTCTTCTTCTTTTGACACTTCATTCGATGATTTGTATTTTAAAAACAGAAAACAAAAAAGTTGGGATTGGTTATTTTTTAATGATGTTGTAAAGATTGAACTTACATTAAAGTCTATTATAAGAACAACCGAAATTCATGGTTGAATTCCAAGCCCCAACCTTTCTTTTGTGTTGATTGCATTTCGTGCCAGAGTATGTGCCCATTGTCTTTTTTCCAAGGTACAGCATCCAAAGCTTTTACCATCTTTCGGTCAGCAACATGTTTGCATTTTTGCCCGGTGTCCACAACTGCTGTAATCCACATCGTGTTGCATTGCAATTGCATCGGTTGCGCCGGTCGATTTCTGTAATATTTCCAAGATTTCACCCGTTTCAGGGTCAAAGCTTAGCTGATGATGAAGGGGGTTGTAAGGTCCAGTGTAATTATGCCCAGGAAGGGTCCAACCACCCTTTGGCGCAGGTAGTTGTGCAATTAACGCATGGACATCAACACCAGAGCCATAGTAGTTGCGCAAGGTTTTATTGAAAACATCCGCGAAACCATGATGTTCAGGGATGGCTTTCCCGAAAGCTTTCAAAAACGTTGTGTCAGTTGCGAACTTGGGAACCAATACACCCTGTGAAATAGACCTCGGATCAAACTAACTTCCAATACCTCTTCCATAGCCTTTCCATTTTATCCATGAGCCATAACTACGGGAGCCTCCTTTATCGTTGTATTCTTTGTATTGCCGTTTGTATTTAGCCACCATTGCTCTTCCTTCTTTTTCAGAAACTTCAGGGCCTTTGAAAAGTTTGGGGTCAGAGATAACACTCCACAGTTTTTTGAAATCAACATAAGGGAATGGAACAGGAATCCCTCTTTCAACTTTGTCGAGATCGGGTCTGTCGGTTTTGTAACGGATGTTGGGGCGGACCTTCCTTGAAAGCTCATCTAATACGGTGCTCCCAACCTTTCGAAACATGGGCTTGCCCTTCTCCACAGCCCAATCAATTGCCTTTCGTTGTAGCTTGGGGTTTCTCATCGCTTCCGACGCATAGTATCGCCCCATCTCCACCCCTTTTTTTGCGAGATACGGAACCCCATGGTGAAGAAACAAATCCATAGCAGTTCCAGCAATGTCTTTTCCAATTCCATTCCCTTCAAGTTCCCTTTTTCCTAAGAATCTAGAATTATTTCCACCACAAATCGCACATTTTGTTGACAATCTTATTTTTCCATTTTTTGTTGTGGTTATTTTTTCAGACCCTGAATGTTGGGTGTTTTCCGGCGGTCTTTCACGCAGTAAACGTCCATCTTATATTGAGTGGGTAATTTCACGAACTCTTCACCTTGAGGTACGGTGAAGTCCAAGAAATAGGACGACTTCGTGCGTATTTTATGTTGTCAGTCACACCTTTCAAAGCTTGAGAACCCAATAATTTGAAAGCACTTGCCCACCATAATGTGCACTTCCTTTCAATCATCATTTTTTGGTCTGATGTCAACCTTTGTGTGAGTCGGTAAAGCTCCACTTCCCTTGGACCATAGCCCTTTCCGGAATTTTTTTTCAAAGCTTTGTCTGCAGCGAAACTCAGCCCCGCAGTTGCCAAAGCTTTGGCGGCGGATTTTGCTGCGGGCACAAGAAGGGGACGAGCCAGACTGAACACCGTCGAAAAAAGATTTCCGCCGCTTTGTGCCATTTTTGTGATTTGTGTTTGGCTCATCAAGATGTCTGCTCCGCGCCCTTCGCGGGCTGCTTTTTTCACGTGGTTGATTTGGGTGGCAGTGAGAAGAAGACTGTCACCACGCCCGATTTGTTTAGGTTTTATTCGCAGTGTTACAGCTGTTCTTGACATGACAACCTTTCCCAGGCTGTCGTTTTGCCCATCTGTTTAGGCAATCTGGAATGGATGGTACTCGTCGCCATCTTATACTGAAGAAAAGAATTTCCTCACCTTTCAGGTGGCTCCCCTAAGGAGGAATTACACCACCAGCAGCTCGTTTCCAATTTGTTTGATGATTACTTCTTCCTCATTCCTCAACACCGCAATGTAAATGATGTAATCTTCGGCATTTGCCGCCTTATTCAAACGCCAATGAAAAACCATTTCCTTTTCCTCACTGGTCATGCTTGGTTTGGTTGCGCGTAAATCGAAATAAACGACAGAGTAAAGCTTGAGGAAGTTGTCATGACTCACCTGTGTACCTGTGTTGACGTCGTTTTTTTTTCGAAACTTATATTCCACCAGGTCGCTGTAAATCCGTCCGGTGTCCTCACCTTCATTGTCAAGTTCAGGGTAATATTCCGAACCATATTAAAGTTGACAGGTGCATCCAAATCGAAGGTGTCAAAGCTGTAGGGGTTGTATTGCAAAGCGTTTTGTTTGCGCGATTGTTGGAAGAAAGCAAACACATGTTTCGTGTTTCGAACGCCTGGGGTGAACGTCCCTTGACCACGGACCTGTCTTTGGGGTTGGCTGGGAAACAGGGTTTCTTTCATGTACTTCCATTGAGTTGGTCTCAAGAACCTTTCATTCACAAATTGTTATCCTTCAGGTGACAGCTGTAGTTTTGGGACCCAAAGCTGGATGTCGTGAACCACGATTCGCCGCGCGGTGTCATCGTTCTGAAAAATCATTTCATTGTCACTTTGTAGTTGAATTTCGAAACTTAATTTTAATGGACAGCGTAGCCTGTCCTCCAACTCCTCGAAAATGAATAATGGTTGAGTGGAATTATGGTTTTGACTTTTCCCGCCCCACGAGAACGTTCGTGCCGAGCTTTTATTCCAAGATTGGTGGCGGGTGTGGCATGGTTTGTAACGGTTGTGTTGTCAGTATCGAGGTACCAACTCTCTCTTTACAACAGTTTGAGCGTAATCATTTGAGTACTCCAACATGGTTTTGATGAAAATAATTTTATTTACATATATAGTCGGCGGTGTAAAGTTCTTTCCCCGCGGACTTTACAGTCAATTGTTTTATAAGTGAGAAGGACCCATTCACAGGGGTGGTTTGTGCGTTGTTCGCAATATTTGCCCCATAGGCGAGAGCTTCGAATCGGTATTCCACCAAGAAATGAGCATTGAACCAATCACGGACAACTTCACGATCCTCAATAGCAAATTTGATTCCTTGTTTGTTTTGGTAATTGCCATTCCCCGGAAGTGTGAGCGCGGTCGCGACATTGAAACGCTCGTAATCAACCGGTTCGAGATACTTGGGTGTTCTAAACATTCTGTTTTCACAAAAATGTTTTTAACAAAGAGGTGTATACATTCACGAAAAAAAATTCAAAGCCGGTTAGCGAGAATTTGAGTCAGCTTCCACATTGCATCTTTTCTATTCGAGAGATTTTTCTTCTAGTGGTTTCTCTTTTGGGTTCCTTTCCCCTCCCCACTTAACAGTTGGCGGATCTGTTTCGCTCCTCGCTTTTGCGAGGGTTTTTGTGCTTCTTTTTTATTCGATGCAGCTGCCTGTCTTTCTGCTTGCTGGACAAGGGGTGCAAGTACATCGCGAATCACACCCTTGCCTTTGTGTTTGAACCGAAACCGTTGGGGGCAAAAATTCTTCTCCACTCACTCAAACGAGGCATTCACGTATACCTTTGCAAGTGAAAATCCCTTTCCACCTCTCACCTTTCAGGTTAATGGTGGATTACTTTTGAGGGCGGCGCACGACAGACAAAGCCACATCTTTTCTATGGAGATTCAAAATGTTATCTGCCCCATTCGTAATCCAAATTCTCACGTCGTCAATTTGGTTTCTGCTTATTGGATGGAATTCAATGTGAAAGGGTTCTTCCTTGAAAGGAAAACTGACAGGGAGATCGACGGTGGATATGGTGAACAAAACATCAGCTGGGACGTTTTGCACGTCCCTTGAGACCAAATCACAATGAATGTAAACCGAATCGACGCCTCTCGTAATATTCGGGAGCCTGTCGCCAGTGAAACTCGTCGAATTTTGCAAGACTTTTTTGTCAAAACCAATCAGGTCTGCAAACTCACCAACAGAAAGGTCCAGTTCCCAATCTGGTTTTGCAATCCCAATTATTACTTTGTAAGACGTCAAATCAAAGTACAGATTGAAGATGTATTCTTTTTCAGCAGCATCCTTATCGACATAACCCGTATACTCTTGGAGGAAGGAGGCGAGGTTGGTGTAGCTGTACATCCCATCCGGAAACGTCTAAGTTTTCCAATTTTGTTCGCCCCCTTTTCGCCATCTAACCTGGTTGTTGTTGTACTCTGCCGCCACGTTATGCCAGGAGTAAGTCATCGTGATGCGTTTTTTGAGGGCGATTTTGTATCTTCGTTCGGAGTCGAGGCGAAGGCGATTTGGGAAAAAGATCGTGAAATCGTGGGTTAGTTGGTTGCCCCACCCTTTTTGCAACTTCGCAAGCCTGGAGTCAAGCAGCAGATGTTCGTCGTCCATACACTAGCGTATGTAATTGTTGAAAATAATCTTTGCTTGTGTTTTAGTTAAAAAGTCGCGACGAAAGAGTTCAGAAATCTGTTTTTCAATATCTCGCTTTAGTTTGGTCGATGAATTTCCTGCATGTAGTGAGCCCAACATCACTTCCAAATCATAGATGATTGTCTTAAAGCTCCCACCCATCCCGCTTCCCTCCATCCATTCTTCGTCCCCGACGTCCCAGACGTCATTGTCGCCACTGCATCTCCATCACCAGCAACGGCGGGTCTGCGGGAAGAAATTTCTTCGAAAGCCTTTTTCAAAGGCGACGGCTGGCGGACAGGTTTTTTTCTTGTGGGACTTTTTTTCAACCTTTTTCTCCCCTCTTGAAGTTGCCCTTCTAATGGTGGTGGCAGCGGGCGGTCAAATTTTCTTCCAGCGATAATCCCTTCTCTCAGCTTTTTGATGTCCACCAAAGACCAGCCTTTGTATCTTCCACTCTTCACCATTTCTTGTCCGCTTCTCTCCATTTGTGTAATCTTACTGCTGAGAGACCGCAAATCGTTGGATTCGTTGTAGTTTTCAAGGAACTTCGTTGCCTCAGGCTTTTCCCAGACCTGCCGTGGTGGAGTTTCATCCGCAAGTGGAGAGGGTGGAGGAGGCGGAGGGAACTAGAACTCTTCCTCGACGTCATTGACGTAATTGTCAGCAGGTGAAGGAGGTGGGGTTGGCGCGTCAACCTCTGGTTGATAATCAACCTCCGGTTGGAAATTCTCCCAGTCAAAGGGTTTGATTCGGTCGAACTCATCCATTGCGTAGTCCGGCCCAACATCTTCGACTTTCGCTGGCTGGGTGGCGTCCAAGCGTTTTGTGACTGGTTTGAGAAGATTTTCCGCGGCCGCTTCCCCCAACGCATCAACGATGTTTTGTTTCTTAAATTTCTGATGGATTCCTCGTTCCTGTTCTTCGAGCGCGGCTTCTGCCTTTGCACGTTCGCGAAACTTCTTCAGAGACATTGTTTGAAAAAGAAAACTTCACCTCTGGGTATTGTCTGAAAGACGAGGGGTTTTCAAAA
The DNA here is from genome assembly GCA_016490735.1 of Pachyseris speciosa. Lineage (NCBI taxonomy): Eukaryota > Metazoa > Cnidaria > Anthozoa > Scleractinia > Pachyseridae > Pachyseris > Pachyseris speciosa. Next base: position 2,865,114 of record JAEMWC010000003.1, on the reverse strand, counting down.
GGGATAATATATGGAGAATGAAAATTCCGAACTATGAACCCAGTTCGGTGAAAAAATATTGGATGCAAGGTCACCCGTCCATGCCTGAGGACATTTTTCGCATGTTGATTTGTGGACCAAGCGGTTCCGGCAAGACAAACATCCTACTGCACGTGCTTTACAAGCTGTTGGAGTACGACAAGGCTTTGCTTTTTACGAAGAACCTTCACCAGAACAAGTACCAGAAGCTTTTGGAGGATTTTGCGAAAAACATTAATCCCCACGTCGGTTACGAAGTTATTGAGGCATTTGGAGGGGATGACATTATTCCTCTCGACGAACTCGCCCTCCCTGAGGATGGGCCTGACAACCAAAAGATTGTTGTGTTCGACGGCTTGGTTTGTGAAAAAAACCAAAACGACGTTGTGGAATATTTCGTTGGCGGGCGTCACCACAACTGCGCTGTGATTTATCTTTCACAGGACTTTTTCAAAACCCCCAAAATTATCCGCGACAACTGTAGTCATTTCTGTGTTTTTGCTTTCCCTCAAAGAGAGAACAGACGGATCGCTGCCGATCTGGGGGTGAAGCCCCCTGACCTGCTTGACCGTGCAACAAAAAATATCTTTCTTTTATTACGACAAACCGAAAAAAGAGATGAAAAAAAATTTCGACGAGATAATATAGAAAAGATATGGGGTGGTTGAACGAACGGAACCCCCGGACCTCATGGCCCTCCCGGTCCTCGTGGTTTACATGGGGAGAAGGGGGATCGTGGCCCCTCAGGACCGACCGGTGCACAAGGACCACGTGGTCCACAAGGGCCACGTGGGACGCGGGGACAACAAGGTGATCCTGGGCCGACAGGTCCACAAGGTTTGCAAGGCGCGCAAGGTCCACCAGGCTCTCAACGTCCGCGAGGTCCGCAGGGTCAAAAAGGTGATCCCGGTCAGACAGGTCCACGAGGTCCGCAAGGTTTGCAAGGCATGCGGGGACTCACAGGCCCTCACGTCGTCATCGGCCCTCAAGGCCCTCAAGGAATTTAAGGCCCGACAGGGCCAGCGGGGCCAGGAGGCTTGGGTGACTTCAAAAGAGACGGCAGCATCGCGATGACGGGCAATCTCGACATGGGACGTAACCTGATCACCAACATGGTTTACGCTTTGAACGACCTCGATGCCACGAACAAAAGCTATGTCGACTCTGAAACCCGCTTTGTTTGAAACGCGACGGAAGCGACCCGGCACTGGGTGATCTGAATATGGATGGGTATGACATCAAAGGTTTTAAAGACGTTGATTCCAGCACCCCCGCTGAAAACGCTGTCAGCAAAAAATATGTGGACCAGGAACTGTGAACCAAATTCGACGCAATCGCGCAAACAGATCTGAACATGAACAGCAACGCCATCATTAATCTCGCCCCACCTTCCTCCCCAAATAACGCGGTAACCAAAAGATATGTGGACGAGTATTTCGTGAAAAGAGATGGCTCGAGTGCAATTTATGGGGATCTGTCGATGGCCAACCACAAGATTGAAAATGTCGGGGCACCAGCAGCCGACAAAGATGTTGCAAACAAAATTTATGTCGACCAAGCGCCTTTTCTTTTACTTGCTGGCGGGTCATTAGCAGGCGGGATTGACATGCATGACAACACGCTCGCAGACTTGAAAGACCCTGTGGCTCCAAGTAGTGGGGCGACAAAGACATATGTCAACGAAACTCACGTGGACGCCTCCGGCACCGGCCCACAAGAAAACCCCTTGAAATATCTGATGGAAAACGTCAATGAATCCTCAAGTGAGAACAACATCAGGGTGTTTAGTATTTCGAAATTTACACCCTCTCCTCACCAAATAAGCCAATCGGCGTACGATTTCACTCTCATCGACGATAAAGATGAAACTGAACAATATCGCTCAAAAACTTGTTTCAACCTTTTCAGGCTCCCAATCGGTTTTTATACGTGTGTCGTAGAGTTTTTCCCCCCTGAAATGAGAAATGTGGCGTTCATGTAACTGCCGACACCCTGTTGTTTGGTGCGCAAGCCACGAAAACGTTCCAAGCGACAACTACCATCGCCGGGTATGTTAAAACAGTGCTACACTTCGAAAAGCGACAGGCCGGCCAACAAGAATATCTATATCTGGATCTACATGGGAAAACCGCATTTCCCAATCCCACCGGGCATATGGTTGTTTACGGTTTGAATGGGACTGTGTCAAAAGTACCTTCCACCATTTTCGACCAAAATTTCTTTGCGAAAGATGGGCAAATGGTGATGCAGACTGACTTGGACCTGAATGGAAAGGGCATCTTGAACCCGAAAATGGGAGGGGATTTGAATTTAAATTATTTCAACATCGTCAATAACGGGCAAAAAATATTTTCCTCAAGTTCGGGGGTTTCTGGTGTTGAAATGCAAACGGGAATGGATTTCAATGGATTTTCTGTGTATCAACCAAAACTTGGTGATTCCGTTGATTTAAACAGCCAATACGTAAAAAATGGAAATGAGCAATTATTTGATGGAACAAATTGCTGACTGATTTGAATATGAACACTAATTTCATGAAAGAACCGAAATTGGGTGGAGATTTGAATTTAAATGATCAGGCTGTTTACAACAATGACACCCAAAATGGGGCTGTCCGGTTTTCGAAACCTGTACTTTATCCAGGAATGGTTTGCCAAGTAAAAAGTAATCCTCTTGATATTAGCCCCCTATCCGTTCATCACACTTTCACATTCCCCTCATTTTGGTCTCCATTCATCTTTTTCGATTACATTAGCCATATTGATGCTAAAGTTCTTAGACCCACCAATAGAGATGGGATCATTTCTGTTTACTCAGGTAACACCCGTCTTACCTCTGTCAATTTCCCCCAAAACAAATTACGCTGGCCAATCCGCACTTTCATTTAAATACCCAGATCCACAATGGGTTTGTCGTTCACAATAACTAACACACAAATGAACATAAAGGTGTGGCTTATTGTTGAGTTTGTTGCATAAAATTCCTTTCTTTGTACTTCTGAAATTTTTTTTTGTGTATAATGTGGTTGCCAAACAGAAAGCCTCGCCCTCCCCCTCTCAACGTTTTTGACTTCAACCACATCGACCAATCCCTTCCGAATGAAACCGTCGATATGTTAAAACAGTACTATGCTTTTTACTACAAGAAACATTGGTGCTACGAGAAGCTTTTCCGAACGTTTCAGCGCAGGAACTTGCTTTGTAATGTGGTTGCAGGAAAAGCTGTTGTGACTGGAGCGGTCGCGGGAGGGATTACTCTTCAACCTTCTGTTATTGCCGGTCTGACAGCGTTTGGTGCTATTGTCAAAATTGTCGCAACGGCGAAGTACGACAGAAAGGCTGAAAAAGCAAGCTTCGTTCGGGTGGAATACAAAAAAATACTGGATGCCATCCGGTTCAATCTCAGGGGAGAACCTTTCAATGCAAAAGAGTTTCTTGACAATCTAAAAATGAAGACGACTTCATTTCCGACCACTGCATGGAAATCCCTGAAAAACTACAAAGGAAATACTCCAAAAAGTTCATCGTGGGTTGACTTTTCCGAAATCACAATATCCCACCACCTTTCAAACCTTTCTTGCGCTTTTTGTTGTGTCTTCGGTTTAATTTTTTTGGAAGTTGGTGAAATGGTTTCGAGAATTTCTTTTTTACGTGGCCAAACTTCCTCTAGAACCGCTTCGAAATAGTTGTGGAAGAAACAAACGTAATTCACCGACTGTTTTTGAGGGTTTCCATCAATGGAGAAATTTGCGAACTCGTGGATAACATTTCCCAAAAACTCCCACCAAGCCGCGGGGTCGTTGACTGCGTAAAAAATGTTGTATCTTTCCAGAGTTTTTCGGATGTGGTTCCGGGGAGTAACAACCGGCTTCCAGCCCCTCTCTTCTCTGGTGGGGTGAAGCACTGTGTCGATCTTCTGCACCAGCCCGCATTTTCGGCAAAAAAGTTCGAAATCTTCCCATCTTTCCTCCATTTTCTCTTCGCAATGCCATTCGATTTTTTCTTCACTCACCGCAAGTGGTGGTGGTGGTTTTGGGCCACCTCAGGTTGGATAAATGCCTGCCAAGCTTTTTGTTTCTCTTCTTCTCCAATTTCGATTCTCAACATTGTTGGGTTTTTCTTTCGAATATATATATGCAAATGAATGACAAATGTTCCTTCGAAACGGGAAAAAAAAAATAGCTTTCACGAATTTATTACAGCCTGGAAGGATATTGGAAAGGATGGGATGCGGCAAAAAAATTTGCGCAAAAAGGTAGAATCCCGGAAGCAGTTGCGAAGAAATGGTTGCAAAGCCAGGCTGTTTGGCAAATCTTTCTCCCCCCGCCTTCGAAAATTCCTCGTCCGAAGTTCGACGTGCCCATTCCCAACGCGCTGCATCAGGCTGACCTGCTTTTTATGCCACACGACAGGGTAAGGGGCAAACTTTGGAAAAGCAGATAGAAGGAGGCCGAGCCTCTGACGAGAAAGAGCGCCGAGGAAGTTGCTCCCACGCGGGCTTCCCGAAGTCCACCACGACCAAGCGATTGTGGAACGGTGGAACCGAACGTTGGCAGAGGGGTTGTTTCGCCACCAATATGCAATGGCAATGCGACTACCTGAGGGAGAGCGGTCTGTGGAGTGGGTACAGCGGCTTCCGCGAGTTGTTGCTGCGAACAACAAACAAGTCACGCGGTTGATAGATGCCAAACCTATCGATTAACAACGAAAGGTGGTCGCAGAGCCCGCCACAGCTCCTTTTGGAAGACCTTTCGGGGCAGCAGAAAGAAGACTTCCAACTGGTGTCGAAGTGCGTTATCTTTTTGCACCAGGGGAATTGGGAGGGGGTGTGCAAAGAGCCACATATCCTGTTTGGTCTCTGAAAACTTTCACCGTTGAACGGGTGATAATAAAACCTAACCAACCTGTCATGTATTGGATTTCCCGCCCTGGGGTGGGAGGGTACGAAGGGCCAAAGCGCAGTTTCGTGCGGGAAGAATCGATGGTTGTTCCACCAGATACAGAGTTACCTCCGACTAACCTCGTTTGAGATTCTTCAAAGGTGATACTCAATGGGTTCCGCGTGTATTCCGTCTGGCAACACGTATCGCTTGTCGTAGTAAGCAGAGAGTCCCAGCTTCTGTTGTTCGTTTGTCATCATTCGCCCATCTTTCATCCGAAAGCCTTTGTTTGTAGCCAAATCCTTCTCCCCCCAAAGAGCCGCTTTGTAACTACCCCAAGTCAACCTGTTCTGCTTCTTCGACACTCCGGTCCCTTCGAGCTCAGTTTGTTTTTTTCGTTTTTTTCTTCGTCCACAAAGTAACATTTCGAACAAAGAGCAATCATTCGCTTACCAACACACTCCAACTTGAAAAGACCTAGCTCGCGATTACTCCACTTGTCCCAAGCCAACCACTTCTTTTTTTCCGCTTCAAATTCTGCTCGACATTCAGGTTTGATCACATCTTCCAACTTCTCACCCCCTATTGCCATGTAATTAGTATCCGTGTCCATCTGAATAAATTCAAAGTCACCACGATCCACAAACCTATCAAAAAAGTCATAGTAAAACTCCAGCATACGTAATTTAGCCGGCTGATAAACAACAATTCCAACTTGAAATGGCCTGTTAATTGTTATCCTTGTCTTCTTGGTTTCTATCTCATAAGCTTCACCTATTTCGTTAAGGTCGTGAAAGAACGCGCTTCGCATCGCCTTGTCAACGATCTTTTCGTCTTTCGTGTAAGATACGTTTGTTTGGCGATCCACGGCTTCAATCATTTTTCCATACGCGCTATCGCCCAACAGTTTGAAAACTTCCGCAAGCACGTCTCCTGTGCGGCGCGCGGATGTAACTTGCTCAACAAACCAGGTAAAGATTTTCTGTGGCCGATAATCAATTATTTGGTAAACTGCTTTGATTTCGGCGCCGTGAGAAAGATACCATTGCAAAAGAGGCGCATAAAGCAATATCTTTTTCACAGACAAGGCCCCAACCAACTTTAGTCCATCTCCTCGGGTTCTACCAGTTTTTTGTAAATAATCCCACATGTTTAGTGGTACCGCCTCTGCGGGCACTTTTTTGTTTACGAAGAAAGGGGGCATTTCTTCAAACTTCTCCCACAAATGTTGGGGAATCTCGATGTCAACCTCCGCAAACCCAAACCATTTATCATTTTTGACACGTCTTTCAAACTCTGGCACTTTTTGGGTAGCTAACAACCCTTGGTAAGGAACAATTCGCCCCTTTCCACACGGCATATCTTTAAGCATTGTTGAAAGGTACAAAGCATTGGATTCATAACCAAGAATTTTCCGGCAAAGTTTTGGGTTGGCAATCTTGTGAGAACGAATCTTTGTAACACCACCTTCATGATATCTTGTATAAACCAGTCTTGGGCCTCCAACAACCGCACCTTTCAACATCTTGTATTCTTCCTCACTGGGGGTCCACAACTCTGCACCCCGCTCAACCGAACCACGATGCAAATAGTGAAGGGAAACACCAAGTATTGACACGGCGTCCTTCAAGATATCAATTCCTCTTTCACTGTAAAATCCGCGCTTTTTTTCCAAAGCTTCCAAACCTGGGGCAACATCCAAATCGCTGTAGTAACGCAACCAGTCTGCAAAGGTGCGCATTCTTTTTTCTTTGAAAATTTGTTTGCATTGTTTGAATTCTTTCATTGTGAGAAGAAATTCCTCTCTCAGTTTGGTGTACCAAAATAAGTAATCAGGGAGACCAGGGAAGTCTAATTTTTCGGCGGAATCAAACCACTCGTATGGAACCACGATTTTTTGGTTGTGCAGTCATAAGTTTTTACCCATTTGTCATAACTTGTTCCCGGACCAAGATAGTTCATAATATCAAGAAAATGAAAGTCTTTTGTTAACAGAAACATTACTTTGTTGGCATCTTTTGCAACAACGATTTTTTTGTCGGTCTCACTTATCTCTTCCACAAAATACTCTTAAATCAGATTGAGATCGTAACGCCCTGAGTTGAGACCAAGGACTGGCACTTGGTCACACCACTCATCCATAAGTTTGCGGCGGTGTTTCGGAATAAAATTAAAGTCTTCTGGAATGAACTCTGCTGGAACTCTTTCTCTGATATTTTTCGCTCGTCTTCCAAGCTCCTCAACAAACTTATGAATCAAAATTTTTGGGTCTTTTTCACAAATGTGTGTTGGAATTCTTTCGAATGTATCCCTAATAGACACAGAAATTGGAATGTGTGCATTTTCAAATAACAAAGCGTTTGTTGGTTCTTTGCGATAATTACTATCTCCAAAAGCCCCGAAATCATCCAAAATAGCGTGAGGAAATGCTTTCGTAAAGGTTTTTGGTTTATTAATTTCATCACGCCCAACTTCACACGCCCATGCTTCAACAATATTAAAGCCCGCCTTAAAAATTGCTTTTCTTCGTTTGATAGTGTCTTTATACAGCTCTTCGCAAGTTTTCGTAACTTTTTCTTTGGTCTTCTTGTTTGAACTCACAACAACAAGTTCGTCACGATTTGGAAAACATCTTGGACAACCATGGAAATGACAACCGTGGTATTGAAAAACAGTCTTCGTTGGAAAATGAAACCCATCCACAGGAGACCCCGTAACCCACCTTTCTCCCCCGTGTCCACACATTGCGTGATGAATATGAATTCCTCGCCGCTGTGATTCTTTTTCAAGCCAGTTTGTGGGCGCCGCATATGTCACTTTTTCAGGTAAGAAAGCAAATTCAAAACTTGTTCTTTTTGCTCCCACTTTAATGTTTGGGCATAAAATTTTTGTTTCACCTTTGGAACATGTTTTGTAATGACGAAGAAGGTTACTTGATTTTGTAAATCTTTGTTTACAATGAACACAAAGAAAAACTACATTCAACTTATCAATATCTTTAATAAGAAACACGTGCCCCCCATACACACCAATAGTTAAAGTATTTTTACAAGATTCTGGCGCATTTCGTGTAAGATGCCAAATAATTCCACCAGTTATCTTTCGGGCTCATACACACGAATACCAATCCATTTATCAAGAGGTTTTGTTTTATTAAGATAATTTTCAACTTTATCAAGTTCATCCAAAGATGTTTTTGGGCAATCTGGAAAATAGTCTGCTTGTCCAACACCAAAGAACCCCCGCGCAAGATTTAATGCGGCTTGTTTGGAACGGTTTATTGTCGTTCCTTCACTAACAACAATACACCACCATAAACAAAGATTATCATTAAAAGTATCCATCGCCACCATTGCTTTCCCTTGACCAGCATGTGCGCGATTTCGGAACCAATCTGGTAATGGGCCTGTTCCCAACAATGGGGCAAACCGATCCTTCACCATCAAAACGTCACTTTATATCTGGAATTTGAATATTACCAATATCCAACCTTGTTTTTTCTTTCACATTCAACCCTTCCTTGGCCTCTTTTAATGTTGGTATCCAAGGGGATCCAGAATTTTTATAATGTAACATTGTTTCTTTTGTTTCAATATTAACCAACCAATAAGAATATGAATGCCGAAGATAAAAGGCGGTTTGTGCTTTTTCTCTTATTTTCTTCATGAATATTGGTGTAGGATTTTGATACAAATTTTCATTAATTCTCCAGGTAATTGATCTTCTTCCTTCTTTTGTTAAAGCAACTGTTGTGGCAAAAATTTCAGGAACTCCTTTTCTTTTTTGTTTTCGCTTTCTTAAATTTTCTATTAAACTCTCTTGAGTTACCAAAAACTTCGCCAACGTGGTTTCAATTCGTCACGTTTTTTAAGATCTTGTGGGCAAATAATTTTTCTTGGTTTCTTTTTAATCTCCTTCTCCACACTATAAAATCACTATATTCTTTTCTTTTTCTTGGGTTTCTTTCAAGCTCTTGCACAATGCTTTTCAATTCATTTTCAGTAGAATTAACCATTGTAGGAGTATTCGTTGAAGTTGTTTGAAAAGTGTTGCGCATTCTTTTTCTTCTTGGTGGAGGTACTGGGGGACTATCTTCACCTTGCTGTCCCATTCTTTTTGAGATTGCCATTTCGCTGCCTCTATAATCTGGCAAAAAAATTTCACGCTGGTTTGTTCCCCCGCTCATCCTTGTGTCCATTCACGTAACACAAATATTTACTTTGGTGCCTTTCTCTAATTAACTAGACCAAACCAGACTAGTTGTAACCAGTTCGGGGCGGTTACGGGCTGCCCCCCTTTGTTACCCCTTTCCTAAGTAGTATATATAGAGTCAGTCAGATGCTGATCGATTTTAACCGAATTTCATTGACATAAACCCCCCATCTTTATCTTTGTGAATAACATGAGCAGAGATAAAGCTGGGGGGTTTATTTCAATGAAATTCGGTTAAAATCGGCCGACATTTGACTGACTCTATATATACTGCTAAAGTAAAATTCCTTGCCTTAACATATGGACCAAGATGCATGTTGTTCACTCTAGATGACAGATTTTGTTTTTGGTCCTACAGGTCCATTATCCCTTCTAAACATCACTGAAGAAAAACAGAGTGGTCTTAGTAGTACCTTTAGTGTTAAATGCAGAGTCTGTGGTCACTTAAATGAAGAGAAATCCTCTGGAGAACACAGGGCTGGAAGCCGTGGTCCTCTTGTAAGTGATATTAACACCAGAGCAGCTTTAGGACCCCTACATGCTGGTATGGGAAATACAGACCTGAATAATTTACTTTTAACATTGAACATACCAACTATGAATTATCGCCTGTTTAAATGAAGAGAAAGAGAAATCGGAAATGCTGTGGAGAAAGTTGCCAGAGAAAGTTGCAATATTAATTTGAATTTAGAGAAAACGATGGCTGAGAAATCTTCTGGACCAACTGAAGGTGGCATCGTTGGAATTGCAGTGTCATATGATATGGGCTGGTAGTAAAGGGGGCACATTTCTTCAACTGGTCATGCGGCTGCAATGGGGCTTGCTACTGGAAAGGTTGTCAGTTATTCCACCAGATGCAAGTCATGCAGGGTATGCAGCCACAACAAATTAACTGGGAGAGAAAAGAAACATGACTGTCGGAAAAATCACTGTGGGTCATCAAAGTGAATGGAAAGGGATGTTGCAGGTGAATTGTGGAGTAAAGCTCCTAAATCTGGAGTCAAATGTTCAATTTATGTTGGGGATGATGACTCGACAACCTTAGCATACATCAAAAACAAAGTCCCCTATGGTGTCGAGAAATGGTCTGACATTGTTCATGCCAAGCGATCCTTAAATTCTAGACTTTATAACCTTAAGGACCGTTTCAATGGATTGAACTGCTCAACTTTGAGTCAAAGGTTATAAAATACTTGACTAAATGCTTCATTTACTGCATAAATCAACATGCAGGAGATTCCAAGGCTCTCAAGCAAGGCCGAAAGTGCATCATTCACCATGCATTCGGCGAGCACACTTGTTGTGATGTCTCATGGTGTGGCTATAAACAAAATGCTGCAACTCATAACCACAGAGACTTACCAAATGGGAAAGATCTTTATGGAGAACCCTCTAAAAAGGCACTAAGTGAAATATTCAACGAATATTCAACTGACATTGTGGTCAATAAACTGACTCCCTGTGCGAATTCACAGAGAAATGAAAGTCTTAACAGCACCATAGGTGCCAAAAATCCCAAAACACGTTTTTATGGTGGTAGCGAAAGTAACTCAGTGACTTCAGGGTTGCATGTGGAGTGGCACAGACAAATATTGGTTACAACTACACTGGAAAAACATTAGAAGCACTCAGTATTGAACCTGGTTTTACCACAACAAACATGTCATGGCAATGGACAAGAAAATAAATTATGACAAAGAAACAGAGATAAAAGGGGAATTTTAGATCAGGCGAAACCAATTAACCGGACAAAAAAAGTTCGCATACACTCAGAAAGGAAGCAAATGGAGGTACCACATATGGATCTTCAGTGGATCTAAATTTAGATGCATCAGAACATAGAACAGACTCTCAATTTCATATGCCTGCTTCTGTATCACTGAACGAATTTCAGAGCACTGAGAAGAATCCTCTTTGACTCCCATTTAAGCCTGAGCAAAAAACCATCGTCCAGTCTCACCAGCGTTTCACAAGCGGTTGAAAACATGTTCTACCGGTAGTGGTCTCTCGTACGACGATCTCCGTAAACTCTACTCGACGTTTGGTAAAAGGGGAGTTGTCGCCTTCCACCTCGTCCTCCAAGACACCGAGGGTCACAGTACAAAAAGAATACTTGCCGCCATCGTCGCGCACTTCGATGAAAAGAGCCGCGAAGATTAAGAATAATGTTCCGTGAAAATTTTACTTACAGTTCAGTTTAACATTCCGCCATAAAACGTCTCACCACCTCCTGTTCTTTGTCGCGAAACACACATGTCAGAATCAACGCAGTTGGCATGACGTAAAGATCGGCCGTCATGTTAGTTCTAGCCGATTCGTGAGTCGTGGCTGTCCTCAGGGTTCCGCGCTTGGCCCGTTGTTATGGAATGTTTTCCAGAATGACCTATCCTACTGCCTAACAGCGAACTTGTCTATGTATGCCGACGACCACCAAATTTACCACGCAGGAGCAGACCAGGCAGCTGTGACTTCCCAGTTAAAGGATAGTGCCAACTTAGCAACAACGTGGTACGATTCTAACTTATTGGCGGGAAACCTCAAAAAGTACCAAGTTTTGAACTTGGGCTTCACTCAGAATGACAGCAATATTTGCGTGAATGATGTTGTGATTGAATCTAAAGAAAATATCATACTTCTAGGAGTAGTGTTAGATTCTAAGTTAAACTTCTCTGAGCATGTAATCTCTATCTGTAAAAAAGCCAGCCAGAGAATTGGTGTTCTAATGAGACTACGTAATTTAATTCCTATGAAATCTAAGTTAATATTATTCAAAAGCGCGATATTACCATTCCTCACGTACTGTCACCTAGTGTGGCATTTTTGTAAAGCGAGTGACACTCGAAAGCTTGAAAGACTACAAGAAAGAGGACTTAGAGCGGTTTTCAAGGATAATAATTCTAGTTATGAACAACTATTAGAGAAGGCAGATCTGCCAACAGTACTAAATAGTCGCTTACAGGATCTGTGCATCCTTATGTATAAAGTAAAGCATAAACTGTGCCCTGCATATATAAGTAACATCTTTAAAGAACCAAATAGTAATTACAATCTGCGGCAAGCAGATTTCTCTATACCTAGGTATGAGACAGTCACCTATGGCAAGCACTCTATTAGATATTTAGGGCCTAGGCTATGGACAAAACTACCCAAGAGTATCAGGGACGCCACAACCCTAACGTCGTTTAAAAGCAAGATACGCCAACTCAATATAAGTGAACTTTTAGACGATGGCTGCGCAGGCTGTAGCCTTTGTTCATTTTGACTTCTGTGTATTTTTACTATAAATCTTTTAATTAGTTAACTATAGATATTTTACCTACTACTGTATAAAGTTTTTAGTTTGTATATTCTCCCCTAATTGGTGTCCCCAAATTAGTAAGGGATTTGTTCCCTGGCTAGACGGTTTTGACACTTTAATAAAGTTTCTATTCTATTCTATTCTATACGTGTTCCGCGAGCAGTTTAGTCAATTGCACACTTTCCCTTTGTGTTAAAACGGTCGTTAATCAAGCCACACGTTGTGAAGGAATCCCGTAAAGTTAGCCGAAACGTTCTACGACACATCAAAAGGAACAATTTTGAACTAAATCCACCGTACTTAAATCAGCTCGGCGCGTGGACTGCAAATAAAGCTACGGTAGATGCCTGCGCAGGTACGCGTAAAGGTTAGCAGCAGTCAGCACAGCGCGTGAGGAAATGTCGATCTTTTAGAATCCAGATTTTGAAATGCGCGAAAACGCGCGAGGAAATTGCTCAACTCACGAAGGTTTTTGCAAGAAAGCGAACCCGGTGAACCACTTTTTTATTGTTTCAACATTTTTGTCTTGTACACAAGACAAAAACACAAAATTCAAGAAAATTCTATCAGAGAAATTTTGCACTACTCATAAATTGCCTTTTCTTGCGTTTATAAAAAATCCGCTTGATAGAAAATTTTTAAAAACCTTTTGCAGTTTCCTTTTCAAATGGCAAAAGTAATAAAGTGAAAAAAAAAAAAAAAATGGGGGTCACCGAGTTAGTTTTCAAATTATAAGTGCCAGAAGCTTAAATGCAGCTCTGAATAACCATCAACTACCGTTGTCATGGTAACAGCTGATGACGTAATAATAGTTATTTTTGGTCAGCAACTAAACGTATTTAATTCTGCAAAACTTTTCTTACGGAGTTGGTTTGCCTTTGTTTTCTTTTCTTTTAAAGTTAACGTCTTGAAAAAGCTGAAAACTGGTACCAGCCACCTTAAGTGTGACATGTGAAGTGAGATCAAACTTTATCTGCGAATCTACAACTACTGAGCAATAAACACCAGAAACCATTATGACCCGTCTACGTGAAGCTGTTGTCGAGTCTCGAAATACGAGGAGCTTGGATTGAGAAATTTGTATAACCCTTCTCTTAATTAATGAACAATTCAAGCCTATATAACTTATCTTGTCAATGCAGCAGGTAGCTTGATTAATAATGGGACAGGTTCATTTAAAGCGTTGAAATTGTTGAGGAACATTCCACTGAAATGCTCCTTTTATGGCCTCAGTTTCATGGCACCGTGTAAAATTCTGTACGGAAGTATAATTGTGATGCATTCAACGAAAGAACATTAATAGTCGATCAATGTACTGCAAACCGTTTGCAATTTGCCAATGATACGCCAGACATTCACACCGAACAACGTGATTAGACTTGTGCAGCTGCATTCATCAAAAGGTAGGAGTTTATTTGGGTGCTAAACGGACATACTTTGACTATGCAAATGACTATGCCCCTAAAAAACATCCAGGCTGTTTAATACTGTTGTTATTCTACAGAGCAGAATAACCGGTGGAAGCATGCCAAGTCAATGAATGGACATTCCCCTTGTGTTCGGTTGCAACATTTAGGTTGTGTTGTAATGAAAACAACTGCTATCTCATACTTTCACCATTACTGACGAGCTTAAGTACTTTTTTGTTTTGTTTTCGGTGAGACCAATATTGTTTGGGAAAATAAAAAGCAGCTAGAAAACTTGAAGAGTGAGTATCCCTTCCTTTGAAAAAGATTACAAATAAAATTAAAATATATTTCCAACCTACACAAACGAGCCTGGAAACACAGGAAACTTTGTTTAAAGGTAAATTTGCATGGACATTGTGCCCGTTTGTGTCAAATAGTTTGAACTTAACAGTTTCTTTGTTTTAACTGGTTTACTCTCTTTCTAAGACTATTCACTGGCTTCAAGTAATTTGAACTGAAATCATTAGCAATAAATATTTAATATAGATGTCCGTATATGACCTTGCCAAACATCTGGGAAGCTGTTTAATACTGTTGTTTTTCTACAGAGCAGAATAACCGGTGGAAGTATGCCAAGTCAATACATCCAACGGAAATCATTTTCCAATGAAGAATGATCCTCGCAGTTGTGAACGCAATTTATGCAATTGCGAAAAAAGCCTGAAAAAAAATTCAGGACTTCAATGGGGTTTATTTGAACCCGTGACCTCGTGATACCGGTGCGATGCCGGTGCGATGCCGGTGCGATGCTTCCACCAACTGAACTATGAAGCCACTGACGTTGGGAACAGGTCAATTGTGAGTACATAATTATGTTCCCGTGAAAGAAATGAGTGTGAATGATATATGAAATAAATCATATATAAATTGTGGAAATGAAATCCAATGAAGAATGATCCTCGCAGTTGTGAACGCAATTAAACAAGAGTCGCCGATCTGTCTCTTTTAAGCGATTTTATAAATTACAAATTCTCTGAACACAATAAACAGACAAAACTGAGAACCTCTCGCACCTGAATTTTTCTCAGGCTTTATTCACAGTACTGCTCAACTCAGTAGTTTTCATGTCTGCTCTCAGCCTAAAAAAATACGAATGGCCTTAAAGAAGTAACAAATATAGCTAACCACTGCTAACAGAGCACTCTGGAAATCTACTAGCGATCACCAAGATAACTGCTTACTATTTAGAGCTTTCTTGTTGACCTGACATCTCTTATAAGACGATGGCGATCGATGGTGGTGATGGGTTTATTCTTTAACATTTTGCAATGGTAAATACTAATACCTTTATTTGTCTTATGTATCTATTTAATAATAATAATAATAATAATAATAATAATAATTTAGAACTTATATAGCGCATTTTCCATGTGTATATGATCAAATGCGCTTTACAAGCAGATGAAATTGGAATTTGGAAATGTTGTTTTTTCTGGAGAGGGGAAAACCGGAGAACCCGGAGAAAAACCTCTCGGAGCAGAGAAGAGAACCAACAACAAACTCAATCCACATATGATGTCGAGTCCGGGAATCGAACCCGAGCCACATTGGTGGAAGGCGAGTGCTCTCACCACTGCGCCATCCCTGCTCCCCCTACGCGCCTATGCGTGAATACATATATTTATTAAAAACTGAACAACGGATATCTGTTCAGATTTTCTAGCATTTTCATTGGCTAGCCAGACCCAGGCTATCAAGTCATTTACCTGCACTCCCTTATATGGTCAATGAACGCTTCAGCTTCAGAGAAAGCTGAATAAAATTTTCCCTCAAAACATGAATCGTCTCGCAGCGGAATTAACGAGTAGAAATTTTGAAACTGGAACCGAAATACAAATGGAGTTCAACTTTTCATTGCTGAGTGCTTTAGAACGACAAGAAAAAGTGCTGGAATCGTGTTAAAAAGTTTCTTGCAGCGCTAAGAAAAATTTCCTGGCAACTGAAACGCATTTTATTTAATTACGGAAATACCGAAAGAGTTTTTGAACTTAACTAAACAAAATTGAAAATATGTATTCAACAACAAGTGTCGACGTCACCAATCTGTAATTACCGTAACTATGCTCACGGGCCAGTCTATTCAAAATAAAATGAACAAACAAGAACTTCAGCTAAACTTTGCAGCAATAATCCACTATTGAAAATCTTTCCAGCGATTAGTGACACTTTTTAAAAAATTAACACACATTAAATATGTTCTGACCTGCACTCGATGTAGCGTATCAATCACCAGCTTCAAACTTTCCGGTCACAGATATGATGTTTTGCAAAAAAGTGAGAAGAATCGCCGTCCTTATTGATTTTGTTATTCTCTTCGGCCGCGGTTCCAGTTTTTGTTCCATTCATCAAGACAAATTTCTATTAGCCATTTCCTGAAGCATAACCTGGACACTTCTCTTGCTTATTCCTCATATGTCTTGTTTCCGACAAGGTCTGGTGAGACAATGTTCAAAATAAATTGAAATTCTGTCTTCATTTTGATTAAATTCACCCAGTGCTGTTGTTTTTAAGGATTACAAATTCGCTTCCTTCGGCTCGTACATCTACGTGAAAGCCGTTCCACCCTGAGTAATAATTGAATATTTTTTTACCAACTGCTGACCATTTAAAACCATCCAGAACAAATAATCTCTGGACTTTTTCCAAAAAGGACCCTGAACTGAAGCTTCAACGTTGTTCTCGGACAGTTTTCTTCAATTCATTCAACTTCGATCGGAAACATTGCAACACACCAAAAGGTTTTCGCGCCCTTTTTGATTAGTCAAGAGAGGTCCAAATTTTCCTTTTCAGGATCGGTTTTCTCTTTCTCTGGGCTCCTTTATTTCACTTTTTTGTTCAGATTCTCAATTATGCGTCGTACAGTCTTAAATAAAACAATTATTCTACTCGGGCTTGCTGATTATAACCAACTCGATGCTACGCGCCTCGTTGGTTATTTATAACTTCATATTCAGCGAAGCCCTCGTAGAATAATTGTTAAATATATTTATAGCTTTTATACGAGGCACGATGATTCGATGTTCTATAGTTGACTGAGAAAAAGCAGTCCCACTAGAGAGATTGAAGTAAATCGCAAATTTGCTTCCCAGTTAAAATCGTCCTTGATATTGCAGAGCCCGCCCACCTGTCAAGGAGAAGATTAATTTTGGTATTGATTGTTAAAAAGTTTTCAAATTTACAGTTGAAAACTTGGGTGCACGCTTCATTATTAATTTTGAGTATGTCTGTCAAACAATTTGAATGTATCATTATTTCTTTATTTTCTGCGTTTACGTATTTTTATCGAGTCATATTTGGAGTTGTAAATAGCCATTTTGAAGGAAAGGCTCTCTCCGAAGGTCTGTTCTAATTTGTTAGGAGTTAAAATGCATAATACTTATATGGGCAGCTGCGTGAAAATTATATGGCCTCTTCTCAAATTAAAGATTTCCAAGTGATCCTAGTTAAGTTTGAGTTAGTATTCCTTAAAATGATCGCTTTACATGTTAAAAAGAAGAAATTTCAGGAAACTTTGGTACTTTTTTAAAGTCCCTATGGCTAATTCGGGAGATCGACAGTAATAATTTACTCACGTTTTCTGTGGGATTCAGGTTTTGTTATGTTAATAGGGCAGTGCAATATCGCAGTTTTAAGTACCACGCCACAGAGTTCATTCTGCGCGCCATCTTTACTGGTGCGGATTGTGCGACCGAAGGGAAATAAGGTATGCCGGTTTACATTTAAAAACAAAACAATGTTAAATAGCTTAAATCAAGGGAGGAAAAAAGATTTTCGAACACCTATCGAAGAACATAGCGTTCGAATCATTTCGTAATTGAATATCAGCACTGCACCTGGAACGTTTTAGGCCCATTAACTTTTTAAGTTAAAATTTTCAACGCAAACGAAATTTAAATGCCAAGGCAGATCTCTCGAGTAATAGCAAAAAAAAAATATTAATTAATTTCTCGTATTTGGATTCAGTTTATTTTTTTCGAGAAGATTTTGTGAATGGGTAAATAGGCTCTGACACAATTGAATGATACCTGCGGTTAAAGGGATTGGTGAGTAAGCGGCACGAACGGTCCACAAATATCGGCCTGCATTATAAGACACTTTTACGGCGAATCAAAAGATTTCTTTACTGTTTTGAAAATATCTAAATGTCTGCATGTCTTGCCGCCTTTTCTATTAAATAGTTTCGAAATTAATTTTTAATCAACTTCAGAGCTAATTGGAACCCATGAAGATAAAAATAACCGAATAACTCTATTCTTTCTGTCATCCAAATTACCTAAAGATAACATCGCGACTCAGTTAGTTGAAGTTCAGTACTTTGCTTATTGGTCAAAACTCATTTTACGTTTTTGCGACTAGTTTTCCAAGGAAACATCTTGCTGACTTCAGACAAGTAATGGCCTAAAAGAAAATATCCGTATGAGGTCTGAAAACAAGATATTACTTCTGTTTTTGAAGCTTCAGCGAACGTTTTAAATCGGAATACCAGCTGACACAGGTAGGGTGATAAACTGTTCGCCTTCATGACGAGGAAAGGAAAGAGTGTGCCTTTAAGTGAATTTCTATGGCTAATCGATCTGTATTCTGCTTAAACTTATTATATTATTTGCTCATTCGCAGTGCGCAGTGCTTAAGTCGAGAACACTTCATATGGTTATGCTAATGAATTTATATATCGCACATATCACATAGTTTCATGGCTTTCTACAATTCTTCTTTAGGGTGAGATTGCACGTCAGCCTATAAAGGCGCCTCTGGCAGCCACTATCAGTCCATATTTGATCTCACCCACCCACACACGAATGTCATATGAAAGATAGAGATAGACCACCACACCGGGAACTACGTCCCTACTCTTTTCGAACAGTTTGTGGGCTCTTTCACGACCCACAGATTATTAGGAACAACTGTTGTGAGACAGGACCAGGACCTACGGTTTATCGTCCTTATCCGAGAAGACTAGAACGTCTAACTGTTTGAAGACGTAATTACAAAGGCAGCACTTTCTCCTCAATTATTTAAACATCCTGAGTGTTGGTCCGGCCGGGGTTTGAACCCGCGACTTCCCATATGGTAGTCCGGTGCTCAACAACTTGGGCTCACCGGTCGGTGGTAAATGCGCGTCCTGCGAGTTCGTCGGAGTACCAGCAATCGAGCCCAAATAGGGCGAAGGAATTGAGTCAAGTTTATTTCAAAAAGTAGTGCGTGCGTGAATACAATATGAACCACTGCCCACGTATTATAATATATAGATTTAGCCAAGCCTAAATGCGGAGCTCCACGATTATAATTTTTTTTTTATCAGGCAACAGGAATTGACTGCGGTTCAAAAACCTCAAAACATTACGAGAAAACAATACAGTCGACGCGTGTGTTTGTTCGAAAAAAAATATATATATTCATCCAACATCGTTGGAAGAGTATGTTTGAGGGTTTAGCCACCTCTCACAATAGTGCATTAAATGGCTTTCCATGTTTGTTCTAGAGCAAACATGTTCATCCAAACTTTCGCATTACGAACAAATGTTTGTTCGTTTAGCCAACCCAACAAACAAATCGTGCACATTAATCCCTCCTGTTAATCCCGGTGAATTGTTAAGTGACCTTTCGTGGTGAGCTGCAAGATGCCGCTGTAAAGTGAAAAAGCCCTTGAGGCGGTAAATCATTTTGTTTTTCAACACACAATTCGGGCGCCATACAAGTCAAAGTGGATCCAAAATTTAAGAATTTCCAGAGAAAAATGTTTTGCTCTTCAATTTTATGAGTTGAAAATTCACCTTTCGGAGTATCTTTTTGGTAATAGCTGAGTTAATCTTTTATCTCACGATCCATCCACATCTTTGTGACTCAATCGTGAGACAAAAGATTAACTCAGCTATCATTTGAAACTACGATGACAAACACCTTTCATAATATCTTTAAGGTAGTTCTAAATTTTTATGCCTTTTACGCGAATTAAAAGACAGAACTTCGAAGAGTCTGAAGTATGTGCTCAAAATGAAAATAAAAACTGAACGTGAAATCTCGAACCGCAGAGAAGCGCGCAAAAAATTACGCCTCGTTTTGGTTTGGGTGTCCTACACCTGGCTTGAGTCAGCGATCCAATCGAAAACCAGTACCTGGTCAGCGGTCAACTTCAAAAAAACTGCTGACCTCGATGAGGTCTTATTTTGAGCCCGCGATATGGTCACGTACTACTGGTCAACGGATACCTTGTTTTTACAGGTGTCAATTGGCCGTA
>JAEMWC010000003.1:2817500-2840000 GCA_016490735.1 Pachyseris speciosa | reverse complement strand
TGGTTTCTTGCAAAAGCCTGCGAATGCCTTGGCTTCCCAACATAAGTAACTTTAAGGTAAACGCGAGGCAAGTTACATAAATCAACCCCCCCCCCCCCCACCAACCTACATCCTTGAACGCTGTAAGTCCAAGAGTTGATATTTCTTTTTTTTTTTCTTTCGTGTGCATCAGGTACGGTGACAAATCCCCAAAGTCCATTGCTGCCCCCATTTTCTCCATCATCTGGATCATGTTGTGTCTGGTCGTCATGGCAATTTTCACAGCCAGTATCACCTCAGCCTTGACAGCTGCTTCTTTGGAACTGACCCAAGTAGTCTTGATGGATTAAGGGTGGGTTGACTGTGTTGCTCTAGTTTCCGTGTTAAGCTATGCGTGTATTTAATTCCTCAGTCCTCTAGATCGAACTAGCAATATAATTTCACTTCTCTGCACTGCATCACTGCAATTGATTTTCTGCCTAACGTCACATTTACCAGCAAGCATTTGCACACTAATTAAACTTGATGTTTTTCTAGTCACTTATTCATTCATTTGTTCACTCGTATATTATCCGCGTGACATAAGGTCTGTCTAGGCCCAATCAAAGAGTACTTCTTGTTGCGATTTTGAATATAATGTGATCTTGTGAACCTTAGGTAGTTAGTTATTTAATTAGCTCTCCTCCAGCAATCTTTGCCCTCCATTGTCAATGCGATTTAGGGCGTTGACTGGTGGCCAGTTTAAGCATTCAATGTGTCACTTCCTCACCTTGCCCGACCGCTGGCTGTGGCTCCGGTACGAGAACATCCCCAGGAGGATCAGCCCTGGATGTCGTTTAGCGTGTCCTGCTAGCTTGAGCCTCCTTTAAGCGATCTTGAAACTGACTGTGGGAAGGTCTCCATTCAGGTCCGCATTTGTCATCCTCATGATGGCTTGGTCCACATTCAGAGCGATCCTCAACAGTCTAGTGTAACGGACCACCTCTTAGTTAGTCGCTTGAGTTTTAAAGCCACTAAAACACTTATCACGCTTTTGTCGCAAAATTGTTATCCTTAAACGCATGATTCCTTTTTCAACTTAGGTTGGAGTGTTGAAGAATGGGACAGAGTACGAACATGCGCGACAGGAAGGTGCAAGTCCAACAGGTACGTTTTGTAATCTTTATTTTCAATTTCCAATTACACCAGTGCCGCGCTTGTTTCTCGCAAGAGAGGATGAGGTAAGAAAGCGGATCCCTCTGTGCCATCATATCTTTTTAAATCTATCTTTAGTTTCGCAAAGGTATTGTAAGTTCTCATTCCCAAAGTCACGCAATTAGAAGATCAGGGCCGAGGATCAGGTTTTTTCGATATATACCCGCTGTCGTCTTACGTCCATTCAGCGTCCAAATCTTTTAGTCAGAAATGTGTGACCACGTTTCTCAGTGTCGTTTTCAAGTGTAGTCTGAGTGTAATGAGCATTCGCAATGAGCATATATATTTATCCAAGCCTAAAAGCTGAGCTCCACGATTATTCCTTTTTTAACTGGCATCAAGTAAACTTTGCATGGCTTTCCTTGGGCCAAGTTTGGGTCCAGAAAATTAAGCAGCAGCAGAGAAAACGAAGAGTCATGCGATTCAGATGAACTATTAGATAGGAAACGTTTGGAAAACAAACAAATATTCTTGAATCCAAACTACACTCAGATGAAAGCGTAAATGAATTCAAAGTAGTTCAAAAACAAAAAATTGCAAGAAAACAAAGTACGATTAGTACGTTTGTCCAAAGATTTTTTTAGAAGGTGGGAAAATTATGGAAGTAACAAACATATCTCGTCGTATGGGGGATCTGCTCGATTACATCATCCTGTCTTGTTTCTCGGTCTCAGTCCTTCAGAGTTACCAGTCCAGCTTGGGAATCTTCGTGCGTAGTTTTCTAGAAAGTTTTATGCTGATTTCAGGTTCCAGTAGTCATCTACAAACGGTTATTAGGGATTAAGGTACATTGTTATGTTCCAAGCTGAGAAAGGCAAGTAATTTTAAACCAAGATTTATCCGCCATAGCCACCTGGGATTTCTACATTTTACGTGGAAGCAAATTTTATGTCCATATTTCTTATCCTGGAACCTCTGACAATACTCTGTCTTTTCATTGTCCCTTTCTTACCAGCTGGCTACTACAGATAAACGTATACTAAAGAAAAAACATTAAATGGAAACCGTTATGTTTTCTTTCCTTTCGTTTCTTTTTTTCAGAATATGCCACGATTGAAAAAATGATTCAAGCGTTACAGTTAAGACAAATTGACGGAGTGTTTTTAGATCACTATGCGGCTTCCTATTATCAGGCAAGGGACAAACTCAGATCACTGATCATAGTCACAAAGTTCGAATTTGGAAGGGATGTTGGAGTACTATTTTCAAAGGATCGAGAAGAACTTGCGGGTTGCTTGAATTTTCATCGCTCAAATATTTGGAAGCTTGTCCAAACCATAACTTTCACGTATAAAGTAAGTTTTATGAGTTACCAGCTACATTGAAATTCCTCCGTTTATTTCTGTGGTAAATCGTTCCTTCATAGCGGAGCTCCGACGGCCCGAAGGGCCGTCAAGCGGAGCACCATACCTATAGAAACCCGTCAACTGCTTTTCTCATGGTAAAAATGGCTAGCGGTATTGCTCGTGGGCGCGTACGCACGACGACGACGACAACGACGACGACGACGACGACGACGACGACGACGGAGTCGCCCAATAATTAATAATATCCTAATAATAATCATAATAATCCAACATGGCGGCCATACTCCACCTGGCCCAGCTGACCAGCTACTTTACAGCGTACATCTTTGATACTGGACATCCATCTTATAAAAATATTCCTAGCCGTGTAACCAGCCTTGCTTGTTTCTTACCGTTTTCTAGTTTACAATTTTATAGCTGGTTAGATCTATTACAGGATCCGGCTCTTCTATTTTGCAACGGTGGTCCTTGCTATTTAGTATTTTCCAGCCTACACGTGTACCCCTTGTCATAACATACAATCCAGCTATTCGCTCCGTATCATCTATTATTCACAAACACTTCAACATTTTATCTTCATCTCCCCGCTGCGTTGACGTTTTCAAGGCTGCCCCTCTTGTTGCTTTCCGACGTTCTAACAATCGTAACGATCTATTGGTCAGTGCTAAACTACGTAAACCTGCTAAAAATAATCAACCCCTTGGTGCCTTTCGCTGTGGCCACAACTGTTTAACATGCAACTACATAACTGATGGACTTACAACCTACACTTTTCATTCCACCGGCGAAACTAGATTTATCAAACATCACATTGACTGTAATTCCAAAAATGTCATATACATGGTACAATGCAATCACTGTCACAAACAATACATAGGCGAAACTAAACGACGACTTAAGGACCGTTTCAACGAACATCGTAGAACAGTCGACAAACAAACCAACAGCTCTAAACCCACTGCAGTATCAGAACATTTTCTCTCTAACGGTCACAGCGCTTCTGACATGCAACTAATTCCACTAGAACTGTCCAAATCTAATCGTGACGGTGTACGAAGAGCCAGAGAAGCATATCTAATTGATAGAGGTCAAACTCTTGAACCGTTAGGTATCAACAGAAAAGAAGAAATATAATACCTATCTTTTTGTTTTCTTGTTACGTTTTTTTTCAAATTTTCAAACTGTAACGTTTTTTTATTTTACGTTGTATTGTTTACCTTTATTATAATATCATGTTACATGTACAACTTTTTTTAAAACTGTAACCTCGTTTCATCTTAGGGTCATAATATGTAACACCCTGATGAAGGAAGGCTGTGCCTCCCGAAATATTGGTTTAAATATATATTCCTAGCCGTGTAACCAGCCTTGCTTGTTTCTATCCATCTTATAGCCAATTGACACCTGTCAAAACAAGGTATCCGCTGACCAGTGTAACGTGACCATATCGCGGGCTCAAGTTAAGACCTCATCGAGGTCAGCTGTTTTTTTGAAGTTGACCGCTGACCAGGTACTTGCTTTCGATTGGATCGCAGGCTCAAGCCAAGTGTGGGACACCCAAACCAAATCGAGGCCGTTAAAATTTTTCGCGCGCTTTCTGCGGCTGGTAATTTCACATTCAGTTGGTTTCTTTATTTTGATAAAAACAACTTCATCTTCTTCGATCGAAGTTTGTCTTTCGTGTAAAAAGCATAAAGATCAAGAACTTGTCAAAAGATACTCCGGAAGGTGAATTTTCAAGTGATGAAAGGAAGGACGGAAGATTTTTCTCAGGAAAAGCTTCAAAGATTGTGCGGTTGAAAACAGTATAATTCAACGCTTCAAGGGCTTTCACTTCACCGCGGCATCTTGCATCTCACCAAGAAAAGTCACTTAACAGTTCACCGGTATTAATGGGAGGAATGAGTAGCTCAAACTCTGTGGAAGAAGCTCTTTCTTTGGACAAACCGTTTGCTATTTTTGCGGATGCTTGTTTTTACTTTACTGAAGCTTACGCATTTTCAAGTGGTAGAAACCTCTACAACACAGGACAGTGAGGTAAATTAAATAAATACACCTTATTCCAAAATGGCGGCTACTCGGAATGATCTGGGGAGAGCAGCGCGGAAACGAGGCATCGAGGGCCAAGTCAAAGTCAAGCATGTAAACAGCAATGGCGTTCGTAGTATCTATCAGGAGAATTGAAAGACATACCTGGCAGTTCGTAGAACGGATGGGATCCTAATCAGTTCAAAAATGCTTAACTAAAATTTTGGTTCAAGTATCGTGGCGATTCTTGTAAAGGTTTACGTAATTACCAAAGCACAATTTTGTAAGCGGTAAGTGATATAGTGATTTTGCTGTCGGAAACGCCGACCTTTCTGAGGCTGCTAAGGTCAATTAAGTATCTCATTTGCTTCGTTCTTTACAGCGTGAATGAGTATTATTTGAATTAAAAGACCGACTATCTTCTAGTCGATCCCGACGAAAATCTCATCTATACCCTGCATATAACGACTGAGCCGGTAAAGAGCTTTTCAGGCTGAGGTTAGCGCTAATCATTGATTAAGATGTATTAAAGCCTATAAGTTCAGCTGTAATAAGATGGTATTTAACCCGGGTTAGCGCTAACCATGCTTCGAGCAACTGGGCCCAGGGAAGCTGACTACAACACTACAAACATGTAGAAAAAATATTCACCCGGGATTAACTGAACCAAAATTTTATTTGCTTGGAACGCTAAAAAGGATAATTAAGTTCAAAATAGTCAGCAAACTGAAAATAAATGGTCATGTTGCCTGTACGCGAGTTATGTGCTTATGCTTACAAACACACCACATTTGACTGACAACACTAAACAGAGTAAATGCACTAGACTGTCCCATATGTGGAAGTTTTTTGTCTTGTTGTTCACACACTCCACGTGGATTTGAAGGGAGACAATTTGTTGCATTTGCACAACTTCCAGAGGTCATTTGACCTTTGGTTCCAATAAAAAGTGCCCCATGGAAAGTTGACTAATAAATGTTTTGGCACCCCCAGGTGAGATTCCAATGAGCTCATTCAGATTGGTATGCCGGTTTTTATACGAGCAATAAAAAGAGCACATGTCATCGGCTTCCCCGTGGGGTCGATCCACGGGCCTACCAGGGAGATATGTGGGAGAATATAAAGAGATGGACGGGATTCTTTGCCCGAGGGTAGGGGACAATCTTGACATTGTTCTATGATCAAAGATTAGGGGGTGGGGGAATTCACAAGTTTGAAAAGGATGTCACAGGAATTTTCAGCTGAGAGACACCTAACCCAGGGGACTTTGTCTTGAGAGATTCCCCGACCTCCCGGGGAAATTCCCCAAGTTTGCTTGTCAATGACTGATTTTACAATCCCCCTAGTTAGCCCGGGGGTCAAGCCCACGGGGAAGCCGATGACATGTGCATTAGGCATTTGACAGCAGAGCTCACTGTGGTCAATTATGACCCTGGTAGAAGGATATTTATCTTTAAAATCAGCAGGCATGTGGTCATTGATCTTTGCCCTTGAGGGTCATACTGAAATGATGCTGACCTTTAGAAACAAATTTAATCCAGGCTTATTGCCTTGGTCTTCCTTGTTCAGGGGCATCTTCATCATTTCTCTAATTCATATTTGCTACATCATGAGAAGGTGAATGCCAATAATTAATGTTTTCACCTTCTTTTACTGGATTTAAATACTGAATTATACTCTTGAAAATGTCTCTATTGGGAAATCCAGAATAAAAAGCTAAATCTTTAACTGACTTCATTAATCTATCGACGCTAAATACTTTCGATTGTAAATCTTGGAAATATCCGCCTCGAATTGTCGGAGTTTTTCAGTAAGCTCGGCTTTCTCACAGTCCAGATCATGGATAGCTTTCTCACAGTCGTTTTATAGCTCCCTAGAATCTCTATCAGCAGAAATATCTGAATCACGATGTCTTGGTTGATGACAGTAGGTCAGGAGTTGCTGAGGTTTTCCTCAGTCTTTTTCGTTTGATCGGACTACTATGCTTTGGAGCTTTTCGTTTTACGAGAGAACACTTCTTTCACGGAAAAGCGGATGGTACAGCAGTAGTTTTCAAAGTTTTCTCGCGACCAGCAAACGAACAAATATAACCCGAAGACTTGAAGTGGCGCAAACATACCATTGATCGAGTGTTTTGTCACTTATTAAGTTAATCCAAGATCCCTTCGTATGGCAACAATCCATTCGGCTTGAACACACTACACGTCGGTCTTCTGGAAACTTCTGATAAGAGATTTTCACACCATTTTTCCACATAAATTTTCTTAGGACAGAATGGAATAGAGCAATTTTGAAGCATGATCGCTCACGATTACCATATGTAAACACCACAAGATTTTCACGCCGGCCCTCGATGCCTCGTTTCCGTGCTGCTCTCCCCAGATCATTCCGAGCGGCCGCCATTTTGGAATAAGGTGTATAGAAGCTTAACATTTGGTTTAATCGTTGTTACTTTTGTTCAGGAATGAAACTTGTATTTTTCTCTCGAATGGATATAAATAACAATCATCTGTACTCGTTTTGGACGCAAAGAAGTAGTTGAATTGTTTGTTTGTTTTGTTACGTTGTTTTCTTTGCAAGCGAACGAGTGTTTTTACTCGGCTTGGCTGACTGTTTTTCGACCTTGGTTCCTCACAGTAGCGTTAAGAAACTTTTGCCCTTATCTTATCAACACGTAATCGCAATGAGTCCTCGTAAAATTAAGCATTAAAGGGGGAGACTCGAGCTCGAGTAAAAATAAAAAATCCGATCAAATGCATGTGCATGTGCACTTCTCAAAATCTGACATTGAGTTGTCAAAATGCTGCCAAAACAGTCAAAACCCAGCGCGCTTCACTTCGTCAAGTCTTTAAGAGATCTTCGTCGAAAGCAGCCTCTAAACAACAATTAAGTTTCGCCGTCTTTAAACATGTCGTTTGTTTGAACTGGTAAGAATCAGCGTTTGGATGTTAAAAACAGCGAAATGGGTTGACTGGCTGTCTGGTTTTGATAAATTTTAAAGTGGACGGGTCTGCGAGAGAAATGCTCGTTTGGTTTGGCAAGCGCTTTCTTCGTTATCTGGATGATGTTTTGCCACTGAGAATCATTAATTGAAGAAGGTTCTTCGGAAGACATGGGAAGTAACAGTAAAACCATCAAAGCACTTAAGTGTTTTGTGTAAGCCAAGGAAAGATTTTGTGGGAAATGGCTCTATTATTCAGCTCTGTCGCATTCCGAGTGATTGCTGTCTCAGTGATTCCTGTTGACTGCTCTAAACGATCAGGTACGGACCTCTTTTTTGTTTTTTCTACGGACATTTATGTCAAATCTGCTAAGGAAATTTTCTAGCTTAATACAAGATAGTTTTGTTACCTGTCCAATTTCTCCACCTTCTCCAAGAATCTTCGAAGAAATATTATTCATATTGTACTTTGTTTTCTTGTAATAAGTCTTATGTTTGTTGTTATATTGTTTCTGAACCGCGGTCAATTCCTGTTGACTGCTGTAAACGAAGAGTTTGTACCCTTTATTTTTTTTTTCTAGGGGCATTTATGTCAAAATAAATACCGATTTTCCTAGCTTTATCATTACAAGCTATTTTAATTACTAGCTAGTCTTGTTTAATTTCTCCACCTTCTCCTTCTTCGAGCAAACACTCGCCGGCATCGTACTTTGTTCGCTTGCCGGGGTTTTTTTTTTTTTTTTTTTCTTGATCCGCTTTGAATCCCTTTACGCTTTCATCTCAAAGTAGTTAGACTCAAGAATGTCCGTCTTTTTTTTTTCTTTTTTGCAAACGTTTACTATCGAAAACTCTTCGTTTTCCCTGCTGCTGCTCAATTGTTTTGGATACAAATTAAACTGGCCCAAATAAACTCTTGCGAAGTTGCTCGGTGAGAGTGTGCAGCTCCGATTCTAGGCTTGGCATGGCTAAATATATATATGGCCTTCAGCTTTTCTTTTTTTAATCACTACATAACAGACTGGAATGGTGTTCCATCGAACATCATGCATGCACCTTCTTTAAGCAGTTTTAAGTCCTATCTATTACATTATTAGTGTCAATTTTAAATCAGATGTAGCTTGTGAGTGACAAGTACGTAATTTAATTAGGTTTGCTTTGGATTACTTCATGATTTTTAGTCTCAATCTCAAATCAGGGGTGACTTGTAAGAGACAAGTATTTGATTTAATTTGATTAGGCTAGCTTTGGGCCACGTTTAAATTTCATCTCTTAGTTTTTAGAATGTGTAATATTAGATAATATTCTTTGTATGGAAATTTAGTTTCTCCCAATTATTCTCCAGTCATGCACTTTTTTGTTTTGTATCAACTTAGTTGTATTCACATGACAAAGTATTATTAAACTTAAAACTTAAAATTAAACTTAAAGTAAGCTCTTTCTCATCAATGTACACATCCTTTGGACTTCCTTCTCCTGCATACAGTCTTTCAATTAATTTTATTAGTAGCTGGTCACACCAATCTTGTGGGATGTTTGGATGACATTTGGCATTAATGTTTAATGGTATCTCTGATGTTTGATGAAGTATGTTAAGATCAAGTTAAGATGGCTAACGGATTTCCAGCACTTTTGCTTTGATGAATCACCTTGATAGTGGTATCAACCAAATGCCCAATATATTATTATCAAGTTGTTTGGTCTTGCACTTAACTGGCCAGAAGAGCAGCTGGATTTCTTTTTGAAAACACTGTAGGTGCATTGAGTGATGAGCTTAATGTTAGCAAGCAGTTTTTTTTTGTGATAGTAAGGTCAAGAAGTAATTGATCAAAATAAATATTTTGGTCTTAATTCATGGCATCTAAATATTTTTATTGATTTCCATGTATCTTTCTTTCATAATTTTTGTGAGGCATACATATATCCAGAGGATACACAATTTCCGATTTCTGACTGTCTCATGGGAGGCTGTGGATAATTGAAATTGCATTCATTATGAAGTGATGATCTGAATCACTATATATCTGATGTGATACCGATTCCAAGGAGCAATCACCAGGCTTCTCCACCAATGTCTAGTGGCTCTAAACCATACCTAAGTAGCTAAGTATGTAACTAAGTTGCCTACAGTTGAACGGGGAAACAGACCTGTCCTTAGGTATTGCTCTAAGATGTTAAGAAATGTTTTGTTTTAAAAATTTATAGATGAAAACTAGCTTTGCAGGTTCTTTTTTACACAAGGTATTAAAGATTATTTAAAAAAAAAACCTACCTCAATATTTTTATTTTGCTTTTTTAACATCTCCAAACTCAGTTTGGAAAGGAATTTTTATTACCTTACTCAATAGAACGCTTGTTTTTAGGAGGGGTGGGGGTCCAAATTCGTAAAAGGGGATTCATATCTGCTAGCAGTTCTGGACTAGGGGGTCCAAATCTGATCCACAAGCAGATCTGGACTGGAGGGTGCAAATCCACGTGGGGTCCAAATCCACTGTGCCACTGGCTCAGATCACCTTTCCATACTATTTTCTACAGCATTGGGTCTGTAGCTTGAGTGAGGTCAGATGGGTGATATGACAAGCAGACTATATGTAAATGCCAGTAGAAAAAGAATGCTTTTGGAGCTCCGCTTTTAGGCTTGGCTAAATATATATATTATATTTACTCAATTACTAACTGATTGACTGACTGACAGCCTGCGTGCAGACGTCGCCGATTACCTTTGTTGCACTCGCAAACGTCTGCGAAACAGCGTCGCTAATCGTGTTCCAGTCTCCCGCTGTTTAATTTTAAATTTTCGCATAAATAACAAACATTATCAGCCGCTTTAGCTATCTGGCTATATGTGCCCAGGAACAATATTTTCCCCAAGCTTTCCAGCTCTTCAGTCAGCGTGTCCACTTTAGTCTTGCTCGGCCACTAAACCTTGATTTGCACTACAGTCTTATGTTTATTTTCATGCTCTTAAGTTACTCGCTCGCTCATTGGTTACAGGCCTAACAGGAGAATTGCGAATTACGCGTGTAGAATGCGCGGGGAAGACCTGTTGAAGATAGTGTTAGCGAGAAGCCATGATTGCTCGTTTCTCCGGAGAAGCCGATGTCACTGCTTTAAAAGATTCGTCGATTTTTCGCAAGTTGTTGCGAAGTCTATGTCGCTTTTTTAGTTTCCTGAGTTTCCTGTCTACAAATATACTCGGGCAAATAATTTAAGCTGACGTGGGATGCACAGTGAACTGAGGAGAAAAAAATTTCTTTGTAAACATTAAATACTCTGTAGCCTTGCACAAGATTTCTGTCGCCCATCGGCATAATGCATTCATACATTAGGAGATCTCTTTTAGATAAAAACCAATCAAAATTTACTCGAGCAATGACTACTATCTGGCTACCAATATAAGTTCTTTCCCAAGATCCTCAGAGAAAACAGCAGGATACTGGAGCACGATTAGCGACGCTGTTTCGCAGACGCCCCTTTTTCGCGTGCAACAAAGGGAATAGGAGACGTCTGCACGCAGACTAACTGACTGATTGACTGACCGTTCCACGCATCCACCAAATACGTGCAAAATTATAGGTAAACATGTCTACTTAATGTTTCAAAATAGAAAGGAGATTCTCAACTCGTAACAGTAATGTAATTAAATAATACATTACTAAGTAGTGAAATGTAGAATTGACACTCATTAAATTTTAGATTCTGTTGTAAGCAGACCAATACCACCCTTGTGAGAGTACGGCACAATAAAGGTATACTCTTACCGTTACTGTTGCTGTTACTCAACCACCCAACCAACCACCCACCCACCCACTAACTCACTCACTCACTTATAACCAGACCAATACCTTCCTTTGTAGAGTAAGGCGCCATAAAGCTTTACTGTTACTGTCACTGTGACTGTTGTTACTGTTACTGTTACTGTTACTGTTACTGTCACTCACTCACTCACTCATTCTTTTCTTTCTTCATACATTCTGTCCTTCAATGAGTTAATGAATCGTCAATCAATCACTCATTCTTTCTATCGTTCTTTTTGGTGAAACAATTATTGGTTCATGCTTTTTTTTGCCGAGTTATATTATGCACGCGGAAAGTACCGAGAGCACGACGCAAGCGTCTTGAGTGCTCCTTAAACTTACCATCTCGATATACGCACAGTGTAAAAGCAAAAACCAATTGTTTTATAACATTGCCAAAAGAAATCTACGACAACAACCCTGACAAACGGTATTTAGCATTGCAGACAACTGGTCGTTCCGAGCTCATTTAGTGCGCTCTAGCGATCGTGAGTCGTTAGCAATTGTGTCTGAATCGTTTAATATTTTGAACCACAATTTTTTGCGTTGAAGGTTGCTACCGATCAGTTTGCAATTTTTGGGTTCTTTCAGAGTGTTCGCCATCCAGAAGTTTATTCATTACAAATTCATTTCAGAAACTCTTCTTTGTTCTGGTTTTCATCCTGTGCTAAAACTATAATCTCACAGGAAAAGTAGATCACCTTCTTCATCGACTGGTTTGCTTAAAGTTGATGTTTATTTTCGGTTTATGGCTCAAATTGTTTTTCTTGATTTGTTTGTTTGTTTGTTTGTTTTTTCCAATGGCGCCAGGAAACAATTTCTCTGGCAAAGGTTTGACCGTGTCACCAACGAGTTCAACAAGTTTTTGTTTTTACACGCTAACGTCTACTGAAATAATATAAAAGAATCTTTATTACAAAACCTCAATTAAAATCCTATTTACAATTAACCTGCTGTTACAAAAAATCTAATTAATTCATCAAAACACTATAAAGAAAATTAGAAGTAACTTAACCTTACATAAAAGAAGAGGAAAAAGATATCATTAAAAATAAAAAGTTCTAAATTCTATAAAATTAAGAATTCCATTATGCAGAGATATTAAGATCAAACAATCGAATTATACTAATGACGGCTAAACCAGTGTCCATAAAAAGCCTTTAGTATAAAAGCATATAGACACGTATTTCAGATATCCGCACTAGCGACATTTATTTTACAGTCCAATGATTGCTCTATCTTGCTACGAAACGGCGTTCGCGAACCTCTGACGCATACATGTACCGATCTTAAGAGTTCAAACGAGATCTGTGTCCTGAGCCAAGTGATTACAACATGATAAGGCTCGGTGTCTTTCTGAGCTATCTTGTCTGCGAGATGCTTTAAGAACCGCCTGCGAGATGCTTTAAGAACCGCTGACACTCGTTTCCCATTCCGCCATTGGTTCCAAACACTAAAGCCGGGCGTAAACGAACTCATTTCTACATCTAACACCCGCTACTGGTACTTGCGCTTCCTCTCTTCTTCTTGCTCTTTGAACACTTCTGATGTTGGCTTGCTCTGGTAACACATGGAGTTGACGTGCGTAACTCTAACATCAAAAAATACCGTAACTCCTCTTGCCCAGAAGCCTCCCGCTTTGATGTCCAACCTTGCCTCAGAACTTGTAACAGCGCTCCTCAAATGAAATCGCTCGTTGCCCAGGGGTTGAAGGCGTGGTTCGCTTTCGACATTATTGCAGATCTTGTCGATGAATGTCGATGTGTCGTTCCGTACACCGTCATGTCTTTGCATAACCCCCCCCCCCCTTCTTTTTACAAGAGAGGGCGTGACTAACGGTGAATATATCCCCACATATGCAATGACTTGGTAAATCGACTAAGGGCAAGTCATAACGCAAGCGTAGCGAGTCTCTGAACTCTTGCTAGTTGAGGGCTAAACCTTTGTCTGCGAGAGGCATCGCATTCAGCCAAGAACTTGCGCCCTTGTCCCTCGATTGATTAACCAGACGCAGCAGGCCTGGGGAGAGGCTTGAATCAATGCTATCCATTTTCTCTTTGGCACTTGCTCTCTTAAGTGATTGTTGATGCCTCTTTAGCTCCTCCGTAGATCTTTCTCCTGGCACCATGATAGAACTCTGTGACGTCTACTGAAATTGACTGCAGCGCTGTGCAATGCATTTTATGATCTTTTTTTTTTTGTCGCTTCCAGCTGAAAAAACAGAAGTCCACCAAGAAGTTCAACCTGTTTGATGATTCCACGCTCTATTTCAAGAAGTTACTGTATATATCCCTCGGAGTGCTGGGTGGTTTGCTTCTCATTGGAGTACTGCGGGATATTTTCTGTAAAAAGAAAGTTAAAATCAAAGAAGAGATTGCGTTAGGTGAGCTATTCAAACATTTCGCTAATTGCTTTTATATCTAAGAAGGAGTTTTACTTTTTTTAAAGAAGGATCTGTCAACTATGTAATTAGTAACCGGTTAATTTGTGTGAGAATTGACCGGGAAGTGTGCAGAGAAAGTGTAAACTAAGGGAGAGGGCCGGGGAGGCAGGGGCGAGGAAACTGGGTATCGAAATTAAGGCGGGAGTTAACGTTAATATCTCGTTCAAGTTTCAAGCAATTAAAAATCCCTATTCTCATCTCACGAAGCTATGTTGTGGGATATTTTGTGAATTTTTTGGTGATTTTTGGGTATATTTGGGAAGATATAATTTTTCTCAAAGCATAAGTTAAATTGAGGGAAATAGGAAATACTTAAGATTTAAAGAAAGTCGGAAACTGGAATTTAAAGTTAGAAATTAGTAGACGGACACCAAACAGTTCCCCAGCAACCTGCAGTGCCCTTGTGGGTTATCAGCTGTCTGGTGGTGTTTCAAAACATTTAATAATAATGATAATAATAATAATAATAATAATAATAATAATAATAAAACTTATACAGAGAGATATCAATATCTCTATTTTCATCAGCGCTTAAAGTAAAATGACAAAAATTACCTAGACTACTTAATTCGTAAAAAATAAAAACTGCATAAAACCTACTAAAAACGAGATCAAAGAGTACATAAAATGACAAAAAAGCTTTCTGGAATAAAAATGTCTTGAGTGTCTTTTTAAAAGATGCTACTGAGGGGCCGCTCCTGATCGCATAAGGCAATAAGTTCCATAGTTGAGGAGCAGCAGCAACACACTCCAATCCCTTCTTTAACGTCCTTAAAATTTCACTCCAGTTCACGTTGATTCCCCCCTTAAGTGAGAGCTTGTCCTTATTTGAGCAGGTAGAATACATATGGCAAACATGTAAACAATCATCGGCTGTATATAAAGCAAATTAACGATAGAAGAACACGAAACAGCATTGTAGTTCGTAGTATAGCTTCTCATAAAGGTTGAATCGCTACGCAGGTCTTTTGGCTCGTCACGCGGTCCTCCCCCATGAACGTATTCCACTTCCGTTCGCCAGGCGGTTAGCCTTTGGCTTGAAGATTCCAGCGAGTATAAGTCCAATAAGGAGCTGCGTAAGAATGGAAATCGACACTCATCTGCCAAACGATTCACATCCATCGTCTGGAAAAATAATCCCAGGGTCGAAGTCCCGTTTTCCACGAATTGGAAGACGAGCTATGATTGGTTAACCACAGGCGAACGGAAGTGGCAGTTCTTTTCAGTAGACGTTCATGGGGGAGAAAAGTGTGACAAGCCTGAAGGAGGCTATAGTGTTTGTTTCCTTCCTTGTTTGCCTGTAGGTGTAATAGGCGGCGGGGTATCGACAGGGAGCCAAACTATTCAAAGCGACACGGAGGTTGCACGAGCTCTTCTTAAACAAATGGAAGGATACTTAAACAGATCGGAAGCAAAAGTCAGGAGAGTTGAACATATGGGAAAGCCAGAGCCATCCGGCTTTTTGGAGTAGACAAAGAAGAAGGCGAGGCCGAGAATGGAAATCATTGCAAAACTAATATTAGTGTACATATTCAATAGTTTAACTCTATTCCCAATCTTTTAGTGTCCCAATTATGTTGAATTAGCAGTATTTAGAGATAATTAGCATGGTACAGAATTGGTAGAGCGAAAACAATAAGTCAAATAGGGCAGGTCAGGTCGCTTCAAGTTCTTTGCATATTTTTATAATTCTATTATTTCACGGCCGTGAGAAATGGAATGTTATGTTTTCACATTGAATCGTGCGTGAACTAAAGCATTCTCGGCCTCGTCATCCTCGTACTTGAATACAGCTATTTCAATCAACGTTGTCCCAGGACCAACGCGACGAGCCCGTGTGTTGATCTGGGTAATTATCTATAAAGTTCCATATAAAATCACTTAGTTAAACGTTTATAAATGTTTCCTTCCATCCTGTGGTGCCGACATCTCGAAAATGTAGCCGAATGGTAAGAATTTACCCATGTCCCCTTTCGGCCTTATCGTGTAAGCTTGATGCCGTGAAATCCGACAACGTTAAATGTAATACGTTAAGGTCGCGTAGGACACTTTCTCTAATTCCTTATGCATTTTTAAAGAGCATGTACGAGCTGTGACGACTGTTCCGAAAGCACACGAAATATTCACGAAAAGATTGATTTTACGTACGCAGTGTAAGTTATTCAATAACTTACACCTTTTGCTAGCATTACCACATTCAGATTTAGATTCAGATTTTTTTGCATCAGAAAAAAAAAACCTTTCAATAACGCAGGTGTCAGGTTCATTAACATCAAAAAACGCATTCATTTGAGCGAATCTTCATTCATTTTCGTTGTTTTCAAATTCATTAAGCATTTTTGCATATTGGTAAACATAGATTAACACTTCTTGACCGTTTGTGGGCGGCAGACCAGCTTGCTATTTACTACATTTACAAGCCTGGCGTAGGATTGCTACAAATTGCTACTATTATCAACAAGACTATTTAAATAATGGAGTATTTGTATTGTAATAGAGGAACTACCGGCTGATGGTCCACCCTACCAGACCGACAGCCTGAGATGCAAAACCTCTGTTGTTATTTTTCCTAACCACTTAACTTTCTTCTGTCATGGTGAACTTCTAGCTCACCAATTTGATAAGCGACCTGTTTGCAAGTCTACTAGAATATGCTGGAACCTAGCCGTATTCTTTCTCGCCAACATCCTCTCTAAAACTAAACTTTTTTATTTAAGTTGCTTGAACTGCTATTAATTAATTTCAACTGGCAGGTGTACCGAACTTCATTAGCATACTGTGAGCATAAAATAGGAAGGTTATACATCTTGCAATTTTACATTACCACTGGTAGCTTTAAGTACCATCTAGAAGATTGACGTAAACGTAATCCTATTCAACATCAAATACTGCACTACACCGAGTCGCCGACGAGCTCCAGAATGTAAGTGAGGACTTTGAAATTTTAATTTTTGTGGAACGTTCCTTTTTGTTTCACCATAAGCCGACGAATTGCAAGGACACTATACCTTGGATGTGTGTTACGAGTACAACGTAGCAAGTTCTTTTCTTTTTATTTATCCCCTGACAACGCCCAGGGAGTATTATTTCAACATACTAGCGTATATCTGGCTCATTGTAAAGACTTGTTGACACAACAGACTCGACTTCACTACAATATGGTCAGAGACATAGACTTGTACCTCAGTGGAAACATCGATAACATTGCTGCACCCGCGCGCATGAATGCCGCGCACTAAAAGAAATTATTATTTAATTCCTGTCCAAATCAGTTCACATTTTCCAGTTAAAAGATTTATTTTCAACACGATTCCAAGCCTTAAACGTGTTTAATAGTATATTTCTTATGTTTCGGGTTCTCAACATGTCAATCCGGCTTGAGTCTGAAATTTGAATTCTCTACAATAGAAACATACAATACAATACAATACAATACAATACAATACAATACAATACAATACAAACAATACAAACAGAGACATGTCTTCGACTCAACCGTAGGAAAGAATTTTTTTTACATAGAACTGTCTCAAATAACTCCATCCAGCAGATTCTTAATAAGTGACTGAAACGAAGGCCTTATAAAGTGCGTGTTCGGACTTTGAAAGCTCATCACTAAACTGGCATAACATTAAGTTGACTGAAAAGTTGTGAGCCGCGGTGAAGATCGATAAGTAGTTGCTAAACAGCGTCCATGATCAGTGCAGTTTAAGGCCTACCCGACTGATTATACATTGTGTACATTGGTCGTTTTTCGTTAGTTAAATCGTATAACATTTTGCTGTTTATTCACAACCTTGTTCATGCAAATGTTAACGGTAAATTTGGCTTGGTACCTTGTATGCAGTCAGTGCCACGCTGATTTTCTTTTTTGAAACTCAGGTTGCAAAACGAACCGTGCGAAGGGACACTGTATGTAAAATATTAGATTTTCAGTCATTGAACGTTAAAATATTTAGAAAAAAAAAACATTAGAAATTATGCTTGCTTAGTATTTTAATGGAGCAGGGTACCCATTCATCGCGGCTTGTGTTCTTCTTCTTGTCTCTCTCCTTTTTCTTTTTAATAAACACATTGCATACCTTTACTTTCTTATTATATTCAAAGATCTTATAATGCAATAGTTCGATTCTGATACATTTACGAAGTGCATGCATGTACCCCAATTTCACGATAAAATAATATATTCTTCAACTTCATCGAACGTTTCAATTGTTCTGTAAGGTATAACTTATTCGCAAGTCTCGCTCAATCAATCACTAATCTTGCCACCGCAGGCAACGGGTGACTAGAGATAACAATGCAGTAAGGTTTAAATGGGTCCAGTCTAACTGTGCTTTCATGCCGCTCTAGTGATTATTATTATCTGACTTTCCTCATTTTCTCCCATACGCAATTACTAAGTCCGCAACCTTGATGGTCGTAAACAGAGTAAAGAAAACCTTGCTCTTTGAAGAGGTATGGGTTTATGCCATAAACTTAACCCACCATTGTTATTTCGCTAATATATAACTACCTAAACCATCGAAAGTGACCTTCTCCCGAGGAGTTTCATAATTCATCCATCAAACTGCATTCAGTCTAAAACTAGCGATGTACTGAGAGGCTGTTTTTCGAACACCAATGCCATGACACTTTCCACTGACTAAAACAAAATATGCAAGTCACCATTACCTTTGTGTTGCACAGTGTGGACACTTTGAATAATGAGTGTGGACACTTTGAAAAATGCGAGTAGAACTGAGTTGGAAATTTATGAATGCGTAGTAGTCAAAAGCTGAGTTCTTCGACCATGGTGCACCTCATGACTTCAGGTTCTAAGTTAAAGAAACGTAAAGCTTGGAAATGCAATTTTTATAAGGTCGTGTTTAGCCCAGTCACCGTTTTCCAGAAGAGAAATATATTGAAAGGGCATGTGTGACTTTCATTATTTCTTAATTCTTTGCATTAAAAACGTAACCTACATTTATGTTGCCTTGAAGAATAATTTCAGTTATCAGTTATCTTAGCTCAGTAAATAGTTAATTTAGAGCCGTTTGTCGCTCGCCTTGGGGAATTATCAATTACAATTTACTTGAGCTGAGTCGGAGATTCTGCTTGCCGTAAAATTTTGAGGAAACAGCACCACTGTAGCGAAAGCTATTACGAAGATAATGTGTGCGTGGCTGTGGAATAGCACGTTTGTTTACAGAATCGCGAAGCCTTGAACACTTAAAAACGTCCTTAAGACTATGCAAGTACCAACGGCAAGATTTTGGCATTAGTTTAAATTATCGATTGAAATACGAATCTTTAACTCCCGGAGTGGTATATGGTGAGCAGAACTATTGCCGTTACTGTCAAGGTAAGGTGGAGGTAAAGTCGAGATAAATCATTAATGTTCAAACTGCCTAAGAAAAATTGCGTTCCTGCATACTAATAAGTCGGTAGGCATACTAATGAGCGTCACTTTGGTACAATAGCAACAATAGATCTGCTCAAACTAGCCCACTGTTCGTCAACAGCGATTGGTCAGTCAAGAATCTATGATATTTCCAAAATAAAAACGCGCTTTCCATTGGTATCGTCAATCTTGCAATTCGTTTGCTGGGAAAAACGTTTCTCCGAGATTTTTAATTCGTGACGTTTCTCACTCATTACACACACTGGAAACAAATGGGACGACAATCACGTATCACAAAATTGACAATGGTGCCAGACAAAACAGTATGCATCTCAGTCTGTCAGAGATGTCAAGGACGGGTCGGACGAAAGAAATCCTAAAAAGATTGTCCATAGTGATTATGGATGTTTATGTGTTCATCGCCGTTGCAAATCACGATAAAATAAATATTTGCTTGGCAAACGTTCAGTCAATTTTCAAGAAAACATTCAATGGCCGCTCAATGTGGATGTTGGTATCTTTCATTACCCTCGGATTGGCAAACCTTGTGAAATATCACCTGCCCTGGTAGCACCATATTCATTAAATCTTGAGTGAGCTTGTTTGTTGATCACGCTTTACTAAGTATATTGCATATCACAGGAAACATACATGTTGTGTAAGTACGACGAATATTGAGTGTATAGTGAACACATTTGGACGTTATTAAAATGTGTTGTATAATTTAAATACGTAGCTTGAGTAAGGGGAGTATGGTTATTGGTTATGTTCAAACACCAACTGGAGAGAAAAAGAGTTTTTTTTTCTTATTCTAGCTTCAGCTCGACAATGCAGTTCCATTTGGAAGTATTGTCAACCATCATTATTGGGCTGACAATTACTGCCATTCAATGCCAGCCTACATTAGCTAAGGATAATTCTTGTAAAGACGAAGACAAAAAAGAATGGCGAAGACTACCATTGACCTTTGTCTGGATTTTGAAACCTCCATATGTAACGTTACTCTCCAATGGGTCACTGGACAACGAGGCTCATGGAATGATTAGAGACGCTTTACTAAAGCACGTAATTTGGGACTGTGGTTGTGAAGAGAAATTATACAATGTGAATACCTTGAAGGTTGACAACGAGTTCGAGA
This sequence comes from Pachyseris speciosa, assembly GCA_016490735.1. NCBI lineage: Eukaryota > Metazoa > Cnidaria > Anthozoa > Scleractinia > Pachyseridae > Pachyseris > Pachyseris speciosa. The sequence continues at coordinate 2,819,793 of JAEMWC010000003.1, read as the reverse complement.
TGCTCGACCTTTTACGGCAAAACAAAGTTCACATTGCTGTCCCCATATTTGAACATCTCACCAGTCCGCGATACAGTGAGTTTTCCTTCTTGAAAATCGATGATTACCCTGGAACAGAGTATATCACAACCAAAGATGACCTTAACGCTCTCAGTATTGTCTTGGAGGCAGTTCTTAAGGCTTGGCCATTGCTCGCTGTAACTATAGTCCTCACGGCCATAGCTGGTGTCATTATGTGGGCCTTGGTAGGTATTTCGTTGCACGCATCGCACGTTCTCTTGAGAACGTTCAATCATTGATACTTTTCAAATGTCTCCTACTATTTGTTGCTTATGTTAAAAAATGCAAAATATTGGGGGTGGGGGCGGGGGGATGGGGTCACCAAATAAAGCTCCTTAATTTGCACGGGAAGCAAGGAAAACAATACTTTTTTTTTTTATAAATTACCTCATTTTGGCCGTTTTTCAACTGTACCTCAAAGCAAGATACGCTACCTTGCCAATCGTTATTGTAATGATCTTGACATCAAATAAGTGTTTACTACGTTTAAATTAAGAAATCCATCTTTTCTCATTGAAGGACTATGCCCCTGGAGAACTTCGTGCATGTGTGATTCATAAATTTACATGTGCATGCTGTAATGCTTGCTATATCGGCGAAACCTGTCGTCATTTTTCTAAACGCGTTCGTAAACATCTCTCTTCTGACAGGTCCTCAAACACTTTTTTACTGTGAGAGGTTATCATGTGAGAATGAACGTATCAAAATCATATATTTGAACTGGGGGTTAAAGAATGAATATGTGAATGATGATCGCAGGTATATATAACGAACCAACCTAATAACTAGCTCCCAGTTGGCTTGTTAGCTCAGTTGGTAGAGCACTGCACCGGCATCGCAGAGGTCGGGGGTTCGAATCCTGTACAAGCCTGATTTTTTTTATTTTATTTTCATTACTGCTTAAGTAGTGTTCATAACTGCGATGATCATTTACATATTCATTCTTTAATCCGCATTTCAAATATACGATTTTCATATATTCATTCTCACTCATAATTAATTATGCATGCATGTTTCGCTTAGTTGTTATGTAGTGGTAACGGTTTTCAAACATTCTGTAACTGACGATGATGTTTGCAACATCGAAACATGTCTACAATTAAAAAAATGTCGTTAACGTTTTGAAAATTGCCATAAATACTCCGTGGAAAACGTTTGGACATTAAATGAGCTTGGGCTTTGGCGAGTGTTGGGACATCATATGGACAATGGGTAAAGCTATTGCACAAGGTTACCTTAATAGACCGATCTTATTCAGTTAAGGTGACGCCCCGATATTGTAAAACCTGTTCAAATCATAGATAAAGGACTCAAGGTCAAAGTCTACGCTATTGTTGTAACTTGGTTTTGCAGGATACGTACTGGAACAGTGAAGAGTTTCCGCGTTCGTTCATCAAAGGATCATGGGATGGCTTCTGGTGGTCTTTCATTTCTATGACCACAGTAGGGTAAGGAGACTTAATTTTTACAGTGGTAACAAAAATACATATTAAATGAAATTGGCAATGACTAGCTAGCATCTCATAAAAATTGGTAAAGGGATGCTGACAGGTGGTCACTATGTAACGTTTACTGAATAGATATGATGACGATAATTAATACCTGGTATCTCTTTTAGGTACGGTGACAAAACACCAAAGTCGATCGTTGCTCGAATTTTCTCGATCATCTGGATCATGTTGGGTCTGATCGTCATGGCAATGTTTACAGCTACTGTTACCTCAGCCTTGACAGCTGTGTCCTTAGAACTAACACCAAATAATCTTAAAGGAGTAAAGGTTGGTCGCTATCCGATCCGTTGCCATGGTGAATATCAGTCATGTTTTGAGACATGGCAAGACAGCAAAATGGCGGAAGACGTAGAAACTGTAAAATAGAGAAATAGAGCCAACTACATCCCCAAAGGGCCCTAAATTATTTTGGAGACTGCCGAAAAAAACTCAAGCTATAAATAGAGCTAATTTTCCAAACATCAACTTGTACCCTAGTTTGTGGGGCTGCATGGGGTTAAACCTTTTATCGATAACAGTCGCATAATAAATTCTGTAAATTAGCGTGCCTTATATCTTCACAGTGATAGTTACGTTCCTTGTAAATGCATCCACCCTCATACAAAGCCTTTTTCGTTTAAATGTATTTTACAATGAAACACGCTCGTTTTGAGCCCTGCGTTTTACTACGGTCTACTGATGCAAAATAGCACAACAACGATTGAGCTTATAATTTGTATACT
>JAEMWC010000003.1:2745000-2812500 GCA_016490735.1 Pachyseris speciosa | reverse complement strand
AAAGAGCTGCTCCTGCAATCTGCAAGCAATCTGCGGGGGCCAACACGAATGACATCATCGCCAAGCCAACTCAATAGCTTTCAAAATGGCTACCGTCCGCGAGGAAGACGAAAGTGATGTGTAAAATGTCTTAAATGAGCTGCTACAGCCTGGAAATGGCGAACGTAAAAATGGCGGCCATACAACTACAATGAGTGGACAATTCATCAAGTAAAAACGGAATTAAATCGACGAAATCTTTCGAAAACGAGACCTGTTTGATCGAGTTGTTGAACACGATGAAATTGGGGTTCTTTGTGGCGAGGATTGGCGATTGAAGTGGATGATCTGCCACCTCTCAAGAAACGACCTCGTCTGAAATTTGTTATATCAGGATAAACAAATGACTGAGAAGTATTTTGTACCTTTTTTACACCATAGATCGGCCATTTCGTCACTGAAACGAACAAATATGCCATCCGAAAGATCACACCATGTTGGGTCGGAACAAGTCCTGAGGAGCTGAAGGAATTTCTGGGGATTACTGTCTGGATAAGCTCAAATAATTGCCGATTTCTTCAATAATTTGTTCGTTGCTGCTACAACTATTTTCAGAAACCATGTTTTAATATTGTATTAGTCAAATTTGATATTTTTGGGGCTTTCCAAGATGCTGTAAATGTGCTTTTAGTGTTCAAAGATCATCATGGACCACATGGCCCTCCATATGGTGGTTTTAGGGTTAACATACCAAGCCTACCAATACTCGAACGCACTCTCTAATCTACGATTACTACTAGTTGTATTTATGGTCGGGAACCTATCATGTTTACAATGATTCTTGAATTTGAAATTGGTGACTTAGAAGTGATATCGATTGAAATCAGAAATCCTAACTCTAGATCATTTCTAGTCAATACATGATTAGATATTTTGTTTTGTCTCATATAGTTGAAGCAGCAGAAGCCTACCAAGAACGTCAGCCTGTTTGACGATTCAGCTCCATTTGTGAAGCGTTTCATCTACATATCGATTGGAGTGCTGGGTGGTTTACTGCTATTAGGCACATTGTGGGATATCGTCTCCCGAAAAAAGGCTAAAGTTAAAGGAGATGTCGAATTAGGTGAGCTCCTCTAGACAAATTGCCTGAATCAAGGATATATATTAAGCACTTTCTTTTCGTTTTAGATCACTTTTCAGTTTGCCTTTCCACGTTAGCAATCGTTTACTGTCTACGAACGACTGGGATAAAATCGTGAAAGAAGCATGACTGAGAGTTGTTTTCAAAATATGATATGCTACCATTGGGACGTTATTACTAAAAAATGATGTTTGGAGTATTTTGATTTAGTCCCCAATGCTTAACCTACCTCACGGTGCTTTCGCGTTAGATTGTTAGGCATTTTTCTAGATTAATATATTTCTCTCAAAAATATCGGTTACTCCCTCCCTGTAAGTCCAACTCAATAGTATTATATTTTACTAAAAAGACAAAAGAAACGTCTCATAAACTTTTCTAAAATCCTTCTAAAATTAAATAAACAAATTCTCTCTGTACGTCTAGCGAAGTAAAAACTGATATTTCGCAACAATGACAGATAAGAAGTCTCCTAAACTTTAATTCACCATCTACAATTAAATAAACTTCAATTTACCTGTTTCTTCTTTTGGACGAATTCTCAGCCTAATATCATACAGGAGTTTGATTTCGAGGAAAATCAGACTAAGCACATATTGATTGAAGATTAATTATCTCGATATCTGTAGGTGTTGAGAACCAGTGCATTGCCACCATCAATGCAAAATCCGTTACTACGAGAAACAAGAGATTTATTTTATTTCATATTAATTTTAGCATGGAGAGTTACGTGCTCTGCTAACGTGGAATTCTACTTCATCCAAACTGACCTATCTCGGGGTTAACTTATCGTGGTTTTTCTCTGTATTTTCCATTGTTATTTACTTCTTGCTTGATTCTAGGTGCGTTTAACAGCGGGATGTCATCGGAAAGAGAAATCAATCGCAACGATGTGGTGGCAGCGAGAGCGCTTCTCAAACAAATGGAAGAACACTTAAATAACATGGAGGCTAAAGTTTCGAGATTTCAGTTTGTTCGTTAAGCTCCTTCCTTGTATGTATGTAGTTTTGGAAGTCATACATTTTATGCACTGAGAAAGTCGTTGCCGCGCAAACTACGGATCCGTAAGACAGTACGGTGAGATGATCGCGTTCAAACTAGCTGAGTAGTATTTTTCTGTTAACTCGATCAACCAGTGCCCTCTCGTAAGCACCTGTGAAAGAATTGTTGGAAGCAAAATTTATTGAGTAATTGACAGAGGTCTTAGTTAGAAAAAATGCTTTTGTTTTGGATAATTATAATGTCAGTGCTCAGAATACTACTTAGAAGAGTGCGACATTTAAAGCGTGTGTCATTTGTTTCATTTTTGTATTTTGAGAATCTCCATACGTATTGCCACCAGATTCCGGTAGGTTGGTGCATATTAAATAGAACCATAGCCAGAATGAAATGAAAACTGTAGCTGATTATCTTTTGGCTTGATTTCGATAATTATTGAATTCATTATTTAATCCGCGGTTCAAATATATGATTTTCATACATTCATTTTCACAATTACGGTATTGCATGTAAGCAGTTAGGTAATGAGTAATGACACATTTATTCCTTTCATAAGGCCGATTTGAGCTTATCGGTGTACAAATCTTATCAGTCAAAACTAAGTGAATAAATTACCTTTTCTCGAAACAAGTCCGTTAATTTTAGTCCTGACGTTTGATAAATAGAAGGCAAGAATCAAAGGTATGCTCGGCTATCAGTATCTATTCATTCACTTTCGTTACTCTTAGCTTGTTGGATTCTCCTTTTGTTATTCATCGTATCCAGAATGAAAAAGAGTAGTCACGCTGATCAGAAGTAGCCTAGTCACACCGGGAAAATATACTTAGGTGTACGTACTTAAGCCACTTATAATGGCTTTACGGCCTCTTTCGCAATGGCAGTTACCCGCTCATCTACCAAATTAAAGGAGAGCCCAAGTATTTGCAGCGATGTGCACCTCTGAGCCCGGATCCCTGAGCGCAAGTATTCTACCTTATGATTAAATTCAGAGTCATCTTTACATAGACGTCGACGTCTAAGAAATTGAGAATAGGAAATGGAGTTTTTGAAAATTTCTCAGTAATTTTTTTTAGCTTACTCAGTAAGAGATACGTTTCTTACTTGTTTACTTTCTCCTCCTTCTCCAAGAATCCTCGAGCAAACATACGTATCGTGCATTGTTTTCTTGCAATGTTTTGTTTTTTTATCTGCTTTGAATTCCTTTACGCTCTCATCTGAAAGTTTGGACTCAAGAATGTTTTTTTTTTATCAAACGTTTGTTATCGAATAGTTCATCTGGATCGTAAAACTCATCGTTTTCAATGCTACTGCTCAACGTTTTGGAAACAAAAGATTGGCGCAAGGAAAGCTATGCGAAGTTGTTCAATACCAGCAAAAAAAGGTCGTGGAGCTCCGCTTTTAGGCTTGGCTAAATCTATATATTATTGGGATGGCATTGAGTTGACTGCGTAGTGGGGGTGGGAATCGGATAGTAGTGACGAATTAAATAAACAGCGTTTATGCTAAGTGCAGTTAGGGCTACCCGACTGATTACACCTGATTTTAAATGTATCAAGGTATACTACTTTGTGAAAACAGGAGGGGCCGTTTTTCGATCGTTCGTTGTATTCGACGTTATTTCATTGTGTATTTACTAGCTCGTTCATTCAAATGCTATTCTTTGCTTGCACTCACGTGATAAGACGGCCATGTTGGTGCCAAACAATAGAAAAATGTAGCTCAAGGCTTGCATAATAATAGAACCAAATTCCCAAAAGACTTTTTCGCTATTGTTCTTACCATCAACATGGCCGCCGTGACGTCAGGTGCAATCAAAGAATTCACTAATCTTGTCACCTCAAGCAACGGGTGCCTAGATGCAAATGCGGTGTTAATGTTTCAATGGGTCTAGTTTAACTGTGTTCTCTCGTTGTTCTCAAAGCGAAAAATTCGTAAAGAGACTGGAGAGATATTAGATATTTCGATATTGAATGTAAAAATATTTAGAAAAACACCAGAAGTCGTACCTCCTTAGTTACGGTGGCCCAAAAGGGTCAATCACAAATCAATTTGCCAAAAATACAAAACAATATCTCAAAGCACAAACCAATTTCCAAAAACACAAATCAGTTTACCAAAACACAAAACAATTTCTCTAAAACACAAACCAATTTCTCAAAGCACAAATCAGTTTACCGAAACACAAACAGTTTCTCAAAACACAAACCAATTTCCCGAAACACAAATCAGTTTACCGAAACACAAAACAGTTTCTCAAAACACAAACCAATTTCCCGAAACACAAATCAAAAGACTGGGCACTTGCGTCGTGATTATCAGAGAGAGCCTGGAAGGAACTCATTCCCAGGATTTTCCGCGTCCAACATGGCGACTGCTACTCTGCCGTGGACGATTTAACGAAAATGATTTGCCATAACTGTGGATCTGAAGTGCTAGAGGACTATTTGTATTGCTCTCAGTGTGGAAAAAAGTTGGTTATTCATGTGCCATCTTTTCGATTACTGCTGTCCTCCGAAAATGTAACGGAAAAGGAAGCAATAGAGTATGGAGGTCCGTTCTGGTCAAAATTAAACGAGATTTATTTTATCGGCTTATTTAATTATTTTAACTGGCTGTTTATTTTATGTCACTGTCTATATATCATTTTACATTTTGCCTTGACTTTTTTTCGTTACCTTTTGTGAATTTTTTTGGGACTACCCCCTCCAAATTATATTTTTTAACACTGTACGAATTATTTTTGGCACCCTTTCCGAATATATTTTTTCGCACTGTTTATGAATTATTTTTGGTTACCCTCCGCGAATTATTTTTTCGTACCGTCGAATTAATTTTTGGCTCCGTTATACATTGCGTGCCTGTGACTTGTATGTCTAACGCGAGTTCTTCCCGTCGTGATGAGAACGTTGACTATTGCACAAATAGCTCGAAATGCAATACAAGAAATCTACCGAATAGATCAAATAGTCTGCTCAAATGAGCCATCCTTCAGCTGTGCTAGAGGTGACCTCTCCTCAAGTTCTACTGGTAATGAAACGTCCTCAAGTTCCACTAGTGCAGGAGGCAGTAGTGATCGGCCTTTCTTGTTCACAGTTTGCGATGCGAGAGACCGGAACGCACTGACTGAATTGAGAAGGAGGTTCCCCACACTTTCAAGTTCAAATGGTGCTGTAGCACTGGGTGTCTCGAAACTTTGGACCCTAAAATTAATAAAAATTTATACTGCGTAATGTACATGCCATCGGCTTCCCCGTGGGGTCGACCCCCGGGCTAACCAGGGGGATTGTAAAATCAGTGAAGCAAACTTGAGGAATTTCCCCGGGGGGTCGGGGAATCTCTCAAGACAAAGTCCCCAAGGTTAGGTTTTCTCAGCTGAAAATTCCCCTGACATCCTTTTCAAACTTGTGAATTCCCCCACCCCCTAATCTTTGATCGTAGAACAATGTCAAGATTTACCCCTACCCTCGGGAAAAGAATCCCGTCCATCTCCTTGTATTCCCCCACATATCTCCCTGGTAGGCCCGGGGGTCGACCCCATGGGGAAGCCGATGACATGTGCATAATTGCTGCAAGCCCTCCAGAATCTGCAGGGGGAAACAAAAACAGCCCGTGAAGGTAATTACCTGCACTGATCACAAAAATAATACTCAGCATTCGTATCCATTTTTGTTTGCTTTATAAGTGCACTGTGAGTGGAAACCAAATTTATCTACAATGTTTTAAACTGGCAATTCGGGTGCGATGTGTGATGTTTTCGCAATCTGTACAAAAATATATAAATTTATAGCGTCACGTTACAGAAACGGGATGGGAAAAACAATGAACTCGTGCCTTAGAAATTACATCTACGAACAGATCGATAGCGGATTCTTGTTTCACTGTTGTTTGACCATATTTAAAAATTGACTGCTGATATTGACTAATGTCCGGTTTCTAGAGATTGGGAAACCGTCACACAACGCACCATGCGCTAACTAAACTTGGCTAGAATCGCTTCTAAAACATTGTGGATAAATTTGGTTTACTCTAATAAAACAACCAAACATCAATACGAATACTGAGTATCATTTTTGTGATCAGTACAAGTAATTACCACTGCGAGCTATTTTTGTTTCCCTCTGCAGATTCTGGCAACGACATTATCGACGAACAGCGAACAAGACGGCTTGTAGCAATCACACCGTCTTAATTTTTATTGATTTTAGGGTCCAAAGTTTCGAGACACCCAGTGCTACAGCACCATTTGAACTTGAAAGTGTGGGGAACCTCCTTCTCAATTCAGTCGGTGCGTTCCGGTCTCGCAAACTGTGAACAAGAAAGGCCGATCACTACTGCCTCCTGCACTAGTGGAACTTGAGGACGTTTCATTACCAGTAGAACTTGAGGAGAGGTCACCTCTAGCACAGCTGAAGGATGGCTCATTTGAGCAGACTATTTGATCTATTCGGTAGATTTATTGTATTGCATTTTGAGCTATTTGTGCAATAGTCAACGTTCTCATCACGACTGGAAGAACTCGCGTTAGACATACAAGTCACAGGCACGCAATGTATAACGGAGCCAAAAATTAATTCGACGGTACGAAAAAATAATTCGCGGAGGGTAACCAAAAATAATTCATAAACAGTGCGAAAAAATATATTCGGAAAGGGTGCCAAAAATAATTCGTACAGTGTTAAAAAATATAATTTGGAGGGGGTAGTCCCAAAAAAATTCACAAAAGGTAACGAAAAAAAGTCAAGGCAAAATGTAAAATGATATATAGACAGTGACATAAAATAAACAGCCAGTTAAAATAATTAAATAAGCCGATAAAATAAATCTCGTTTAATTTTGACCAGAACGGACCTCCATACTCTATTGCTTCCTTTTCCGTTACATTTTCGGAGGACAGCAGTAATCGAAAAGATGGCACATGAATAACCAACTTTTTTCCACACTGAGTGCAATACAAATAGTCCTCTAGCACTTCAGATCCACAGTTATGGCAGATCATTTTCGTTAAATCGTCCACGGCAGAGTAGCAGTCGCCATGTTGGACGCGGAAAATCCTGGGAATGAGTTCCTTCCAGGCTCTCTCTGATAATCACGACGCAAGTGCCCAGTCTTTTGATTTGTGTTTCGGGAAATTGGTTTGTGTTTTGAGAAATTGTTTTGTGTTTCGGTAAACTGATTTGTGTTTCGGGAAATTGGTTTGTGTTTTGAGAAACTGTTTGTGTTTCGGTAAACTGATTTGTGTTTCGGGAAATTGGTTTGTGTTTTGAGAAACTATTTTGTGTTTCGGTAAACTGATTTGTGCTTTGAGAAATTGGTTTGTGTTTTAGAGAAATTGTTTTGTGTTTTGGTAAACTGATTTGTGTTTTTGGAAATTGGTTTGTGCTTTGAGATATTGTTTTGTGTTTTGGCAAATTGATTTGTGATTGACCCTTTTGGGCCACCGTACTTAGTATTTTAATTAAACATGAGACCCATTCACCGCTTGTGTTTCTATATTTCTTTATCATATTCTGAGATGTTGTTATAATTCAACAGTACCATTCCATTTACAACAAGTTCTCCATCAATGTATGTACGTACCTCCAGGAAATCGCTTTACGAAAAAGTTATTATTCAGCCTCACTTAACACTTGAATAGCCCTGCAAGATATTCCATCATCTTTTTTTTCTATATTCTAAGATCTTACTGATGCAATAGTTCGATTCTATTTAAAAGTGTTCCTCATCAATGTATAATGTATGTATGCACTCCAATTCCATCAGATAATTATTCCTTAGCTTCACTCAACGTTTGATTAACTCTGTAAGATATCACTTATTCATAAGCCTCACACAGTGACTAATCTTGTCGCCGCAGGCAACTGATAGCTATAGATGACAATTCAATGCGTTTGGTTTAAATGGGTCCAGTTTAAATGGGTCCGTTATAATGAGTACTATAATCTTAATTTCCCAAATCCTGTAATTATTCCAATCGCTTCCTTTTCCAAATTGTTCTCTCAAATTAGTGGGTGTTGTAAGACGCCGGAAAATTTAAACAATAACTAACAAGTTTTTTTATGATAATAAGTTTAAAGTCTGGGTTGTTTCGCGAACATCAAGTTCAGTATGACACCTTCCATTAAGTATTTTAGTCTTCACTCTCTTAGTGCACCGCGAGAAAAGTTTTTCCTTGGAGTGGTAGAACTATCGAGACAGTTTGAAAACGTGAAATTAGCTGAGTTCTAAGTCCATCGTGGAATTGATGGGTAATTCAAATTTTGAGGTGAGCGTCGGCATTAGGCAGTCTCGTTTAGTTACAATTTCCCGAAAGAAGAAGGTATTGAAACACCTCAAAGCGTCTCATTTAAGTCGTTTTCGTGAAATCTGGGAAATCGTGCCTGTAATATCTTCCTACCATGCAATACTCTAAAAATCACTAGGCCATTCTTCTTCAAGTGCAAATCATCAAAGGGAAAGAGAGAGTCAGCCAAACTGTACAATGTAGAGACATATTTTTCTTCGCTCGCTTTAGGGAAGTTATGGTCATGCATACGTTTTTTATTTCGTTATAATTTATCTGACATAGCTTTAACAGCGCTAATATTCTAAAAGTCCGCCGTTATGTTCGATAACTATTACCCTCAGATTATACAATGTATAAAAGTCTAAAATTAATAGTGCGTAACTACGCTGGTGAGCGAGAATAGGATGGAAGTTTTATTTACTTTACCATGGCAAGAAATGAGGGACATGAAGGGGCGGAGTCACTTCAGAGCAGTCTCTAGAGCTGTCAATGACTTTCTTTCTTTAGCGAGATGCTATTGGATGAACGTTGCTATAGAAATTTGCAGGCGGCCAAAATGAAAATAGAACAGATGACGGCCCTGTCGAGTAATCTACGGTTGTCTACAACAGCGAAGAAATAATGATAATAAAGACAGTTTGTTATCTGGAAAATCTCCACTAATAAATAAATCGCTCTTTGTATGTTTAGGCGAAATGCCGGACATTCTTGGCATATGAAAATGTACTGTACTTCGAACGATCACGGCGTATTGAAAATTTGATTCCCCCCTGTTTAATTTTCCCGCTATCTCGCCGTAAGGATCTGTCGTCCTTCTCAGTCTTTTAACATGGATTTCCACTGGACATCGCGTAATATGTACGTGCTTATGGACGTAAACTTGAACTGGATTTACGCGCGTAAATAAAATAGAGACGATGTGTGAAAGGACTCGCGTAAACGTAAAAAGTGTAACGTTGTTCAACTTTTACGGTTACGCGCGACCTTCCATACATCGTCTCTATTTTATTTACGCACGTAAAACCAGCTCAAGTTTACGTCCGTGCGCACGTAAAAATTACGCGACAGTGGAAATCCATCTTTACCGAGGATTTCTATCCGTATAAAGCCTGGGAAAGAGAAGAATAACAGAACAAAATGCCGTTCCGTACTTGGACCTTGCGAAAACTTGGAACTTACGAAACATCCACAGCACTCAGGGCGCTTCTATGAAGACTTATCTTCATCCAAGTAGACTTGAATATAGTCCATCTTCAATGCTGATTACCGTGGGGAACCGAGACTTTGATAGAAAAACAGTTAAATGGATGTAGACGGCATTGTTTTGGAACACTAATTCTGATTGATACCAGCGAATTCGTTCCCACACGGGCTTGCAAAGTTAGATTTTTCGACGGCGATTCAGCTGGAAACGGCATTCTGCCATACTTTTCTTACCAAAGAAGAAAGCTCAACTTCAAAGTTCAAAGCAGTAGAAAGTGAGTAATGTTTGTGTCAAAGAACGGCTATGGATGCCAAGGAACAGGATCCGATTGATGCCAATAGAAAAGTCAAAAGCTTAGAGAGGTATGTCAACAAATTTAAACTAAATTTCTTCACTCAAGTCTCTATTTCTGGGCGACATATTTTTAGCGTGATTTTTTTTCTAAGTGTCGCCCTTGGGACCGAAACTTTGCTAGAAAAACAGTGTGATGGATGTGGATGACATTGTTCTGGAACACTAATTCTGATTGATACCAGGGAATTCGTTCCCGCACGGGATTGCAAAGTTAGATTTTTCGACGGCAACTCAGCTGGAAACGGCATTCCCCCATACATTTCTTACCAAAGAAGGAAGCTCAACTTTAAAGTTCAAAACCGTGGACAGTGAGTAATGTTTGTGTCAAAGAACGGCTATGGATGTCAAGGAACAGTATCCGACAGGTTGACATGACATCAAAAAGGATGGCTGGAAATGAGGAGAGAACTTGTTCTTCACGCTAGAAAATTAAATCACGAAATAACGTCAACCTGTGTGTTTCTGCCCAACCGACGGTATGATTGAGGAACAGTCGTGATGTTATCTCGTTGGGTTGAAATCAATAACAAAAGAACGAAAGAAACTTTTCTAAAGAAAAATACTTGCTTTCTACGGTGGTGTAATGCCATTTGTATGTTGAAGCGCCTTCTTCTGTTTTCACGGATGGCATTAGCGAGCATAACAAGCTCCGAATTTGCACAGTATTCGTTTCGCCATCAAGACTTCAAACAAGAACCGTCGACCTCAAAGGTTTTGTGTGAATTACCAAATTAAGTTCGACACCGTTAGGTTCGACGTCTGAATCAACTGTGGAACTTAATAATTTGAGTCGACTCAAATGGGCATTAGGTTCGGCACATGTAAATTTCGACGTTTGAATCGGGCCTGAGTGACGATGACTGAACGGGGTGAGGAAAGCGTGGCAGTTTCGGACTTACAGGCTTCTGACCTTGAAACGGTACTGTCAAACTCAAGCCGCAGATTAGGCATGTCTCGAGCTAAACTCAGGGAAAATCCAAAGAAAACTATAACTAAAACTTAGTGTTTATGGCCTAAAGTCTTCAAATCGTAGATTACGTGACCTACTATGATGTTTATATAATTACAGAATCGAAAATTAGAAAACAAAAACAAAAACAAAAACAAAACAAACAAAAAAAATGGGCCGCCACGTTGACATATAATTAACGCCCATCACAAGCGACGTTTTTTTATGACTGTTTTGTTATCCTGTACATGAATCTGTCCAAAATGGTTGACCTTAATTTTCAATGAAAGGATTATTAAACAAAAGAAGGTTACTTGACCTATGGAACAGCGTAATAACTTTTTTAATAAGAAAATATGTTACACCATTCATGGCAAATATAATGTCTACTGGCCTGGCAAAGCAAACAAGTCTACAGACTTAGTTCCTAGACACAACGAACCATTCTTGGACCATTTGAATAGTTATTCTGAGCACGATTATGACGTCATTACACCAACTGTACACTGTAAAATGAAAAGAGCCAATTTGACTCCAAAAATTGGGCCGAAACGGTTGAGTCCAGAATGGTACTGTTTTAGGGCCAATTCAGCCTCACAAAATGGGGCTGTTTCGGTACCAATTTCGGGGGCTAAATCTACCCTTGTATTGGGGCTAAATTAGACCATGGGAAGGGTCAATATGGAAAATACAGGTGCCATTTTGGAATTTTAAGTGGCCAAAACAGCCCCTCAAATTTTAGCCCTCTTGCAAACGACCCTACAAAAAGAGCCAATTCGGCACCATGTTGGGCCATTTCATAAGTCAGAGGTTCTTCTCCGTGCCTTCGGATTTCTTCCCTTATAGTTCTATTGGCAAATAATGAAATTGAACAAAACTGTCAGCTTTCAAACACTCATTTATTGGGTTTTAAATAAGCTGCTGCACACACGTTTTTAACTGTAACAGTCAACTGAATTACAATATCTAGAAATCTCACACACAGTATTTTGTTAAAACTAAACAAATTAATACAAATGTGTAATGACCCATAGCTAACCTAGAATCAGTCCATAGTTGTACATGTAACAAAACCTTTAATCAGACACAAACAATTTAACCAGACATTTACATGGACGAAATTTGTTAGTGAAGCATATTCATTACACACATCTTTCACTAATTTTGGTGCTGTCAGGATCTCATGACGGCAAAGAGCAAATGTTTTGTCCATGAAGTCCTTTAAAAGCACAAATAATTATTCAATTTTATGTAATAGTTAAACATTTTCTAATGGTTATCCTTATAAATTAGCCACTGAAGATCTTTAAGACATATTTTATTCTCAAAATAACTCTCAAATTTAAAGCTACTCATTACAAGTTTCTTAATGCAATGCTTTTATCAGTAACCATAACTTTTTTCCTGTCTGACATATATTGTACTATATACATAACGAGTTATACCCAAGAAATTAATTTTGCTTATGGTTGGGAGGTAAGGATTACCACTTATTGGTGGTAAGAACAAGACACTCTGAGAAAATTGTATTCAAAATACACTAAAACATCATCTAAAACTAGGACTGGAACTCCGCAAAACCTCAATGCATTATTCATGTCCAAGGTACAGTATTCACCTAAGTTTTGTTTATAAAACCTTTGGATCCTGAAGCTTGAATGTCAACTTCCAGGAATTTAGAATTTACTGATCTTGAAATGTTTTTAAAAACTACAAGTGATTGTGCTGTAAAAGGATGCCACAGATTGATCCTTCTTTTTTAAATCATAAAGCAAGTTCTTTTGGTTTGCTAACCACCTAATATCTCAGTGGCAAATGCAACCATTTGTTTATCTTTTGTAAAATAATTTTTATTTGTTGTTGGAGACAAGACTTTCTGTGACATTGCTACAACACACTGACAGAGTCACGCATACATACAGTAATACTGTACATGTAGAAAATGGAACAAATCATGGAACTGGTTTTTGTCAGATCCCGTAACTTGGATTTCAATTTGCAGGAAATAATTTTAGTATTTACTGACCATGAAAAGTTTAAACTACAGCTACTTAACAGTAATTGCACCGTGAAAGGATGCCAAAGATTATCTTCCCATCAACGCTCTCTATTGCTGTTTATTTCCTTCAAAGAATTTCAAAACTGTATAAATGCAATTTTACTTGAAACAAATAAATTTCAAGAAAAGCAAAACAATGAAGCCTTCTTTAACTCTGTATAACAATCCCCAGTTAAGATAGTTTTGATTTAGAATTCCTTCAGAATTCAATAAGTACATGTAGTAAGTTCAATAAAAAAAAGTTAAGACCACCTTAAGAAGCTGTAGAATTTCAAAAATTATTGAAGTAACAAGCCGGCATTTCAAGTTCTGCATTTCCTTAATGGCAGGGGATGTGCCTTTCAAATATACCTTAAGAAGCTTGAATAACTATTAAAGCAGACTTATAATTTTATTCAGTATGGTTAATTGTCTGGTAATATTTGACGCCTAAAGCTAGGCAAAACAGCTGGGGAAATTTGTTAAATTCATAGGACCATCCAATCTCAAGATCAAAAGGCTTTTTCGGGCCTGTTTACTTGGAGGGAGGGTGCTCCGACCAACCGAGTTACCCGGCTAAACGAGCTACTCTGGGAGGAAATTACATGCTAGACAGGGTAGCCCACCTTCAAGGGACATCCTGTCTACTTGCCCAGGGCACCCTTCTAGGCGGGCTAGCTTTTTGCCATGTAATCGGTTGGTACCGGGTTATCCCGGCTAGCCGAGGTAAGAAGACCGTGAAAGCAGCGATATATTCCACAGGCTTCCCAAGCGAAAAAAAAATGTGTAAATAACTATCTAATTTGAAATAAGGTTTTCCTACCTCAAATGTGTCGCGTACTTGTCTCTTGTGCCTATTTTGAAGCCATTCTGACACCGTTTAGTGAAGTTTTTCGAAATCGTTTTCTCTCCTTCTAAAAGAAGGAGAAGGCAGACCACTCCATCGATCGCATCAATCGCTGGCCAGACGTCACTCCACAAATCGCTCCCTCCTCGAAAGGAAAAGTTCCAAATCGCAATAAAACCAGCAGTTCCATAATGACCAATAAATTTCACTTCACATACGTGTGCTTCGGCGGTCAAAAGACTCGTGAAGAACGAAAAATTTGGCTTGAAGTTCGGCTCTTCGGCTTTCCTGATATGCTTGTGAGCGACCTCGCGACAACGGCCATTAACGCAAGGTCAAGTAGCTGGTTTCTGATTGGTCCATTTGAATTAAGTCACGCGCTGACAACACGACCCTCCACCGGAGTGAAAGCTACATTTTGTCGCGAATCAAGTGTCACACTAGGAAGTCACAGCTATGTTTACAGCAGTCAGGGAAAAAGCCCGGGAAAAGCCGTGTGAAGCTGAATCTGACACTGTTCCACGTGCAAAACAAAGCAAAATTCGCAGGCATTCAAGAGTTTCACTCAACTCAACTCGAATCTATCCTTGATTTAACCATAATTAGTTCAC
This sequence comes from Pachyseris speciosa, assembly GCA_016490735.1. Taxonomy (NCBI): domain Eukaryota; kingdom Metazoa; phylum Cnidaria; class Anthozoa; order Scleractinia; family Pachyseridae; genus Pachyseris; species Pachyseris speciosa. The sequence goes on along the minus strand of JAEMWC010000003.1, from coordinate 2,798,098 downwards.
TCCATCGAATAGTTCTATGCAGGCATTTACATCCAAAATGTGGTGAAGCCGCAATTATATAAAAATGTAGTTTCTAATCGACGCGATCCGGTGATCGAGCAAAATTTCCTGCGACTCCGATCCTGGATATTCGCTGGCAGCTGATTTCTTTGTGGAATGGCCCTCAACGCAGAGCAAGCAGAAGCGCTGCAGTTTGTGTCGGCGGGCCACAACCTTTTGATTACTGGACAGGCCGGCGTTGGAAAGTCAAGGCTAGTGACAAGCATTTTGCATAATTGTGAATCCAGAAATCTTAAAGTCGCCGTGGTTTGTTCGAGCGGGATTACCTGTACGGCTTACGGCAGTGGATTGGCGTCGACGGTTTTACATTGTACAGTCTCGGAACGGCAGATCTGCCAGCCAAACTGACAACTGGAGAGGTCAATGGCCACTGCCAGCCTTGTACGAAGGATTCATGACGTGGATGTACAATAGAGGTGTCCGAAAATAGCCCTTGGGAGCCCTTGTGTGACACTTGATTCGCGACAAAATGTAGCTTTCACTCCGGTGGAGGGTCGTGTTATCAGCGCGTGACTTAATTCAAATGGACCAATCAGAAACCAGCTACTTGACCTTGCGTTAATGGCCGTTGTCGCGAGGTCGCTCACAAGCATATCAGGAAAGCCGAAGAGCCGAACTTCAAGCCAAATTTTTCGTTCTTCACGAGTCTTTTGACCGCCGAAGCACACGTATGTGAAGTGAAATTTATTGGTCATTATGGAACTGCTGGTTTTATTGCGATTTGGAACTTTTCCTTTCGAGGAGGGAGCGATTTGTGGAGTGACGTCTGGCCAGCGATTGATGCGATCGATGGAGTGGTTTGCCTTCTCCTTCTTTTAGAAGGAGAGAAAACGATTTCGAAAAACTTCACTAAACGGTGTCAGAATGGCTTCAAAATCGGCACGAGAGACAAGTACGCGACACATTTGAGGTAGGAAAACCTTATTTCAAATTAGATAGTTATTTACACATTTTTTTTTACAAACCAGCGACTTTCCCATACAATTCTCTATATAAACAAGCTGACGCAGAGTCGAAATTTGAGCTTGGGAAGCCTGTGTATATTCCAGCCCCGCAGGTCAGCTTTTAAAGTTAACTGCCCCTGGTGATAACGATCAATTACCAGAGTGCAAAATAACGACCGTACACACTAAAAAGCGGCCACTAACGGACGGGTGATCAAAAAATTGAACTTACTGTTAAAAAAGTTTCTTTTGTCCGCCACCTTGTTGTTGTGCTTAGCGACCGCTCAAAAGATAGCCCACTGACCGATCCCGCTTAAGTGAGTTGCATGTAAGGCGGGCTATGTTTTAACCCTCCTAGCTGGGTAACTTGGTTAGCCGGGGCACCCTCCCTCCATGTGAACAGGCCCTTAGTTTCAAATCTTCAAGTTATATGAATTTTCTACTCATTTATTTTAATCTGGCTACTACAAAAAGATATAAATTATGATTTACACCAGAAAACAATGCATTGTGCTACTACATTTAGGATTCAAAGTGAAGGGAAACTTAGCTTATTGAGATGTACTTAATAACTTGACTGTGAAGATGCAGTCCTGAGTTTCCACAACAGCTGAGTTGAACATCTACAGTGTACATCAAAACAAAAGATTGTGTGGTAATTTTAAATCAGCCTAGACTTCTTTGTGAGTTTAAGTGTTGTATTGTACATGTAATTGTGTCCTTTCAAGTCAACAGTTCTGCTCTTAAATACTCAATGAAGTCATTTTCAACTTCATGATCATTTACAAGTACAGTGTAGTTGCAAATCAAGATCATGTACATTCAAACAAGACACGCACGTACACTGAGTGAATCAATCACCATGGAAGGCAGTAGAGTGCTACACCACCGTACCACAACTCAAATTGTCAGCCAATTCGCTTAAACCTTAGAAATTATGCTATGAAGAGGCTGCAGAGTCTTAAATAAGCAAAAATGGCAGTCCAACAGCCTCAAATTTAGCTTGAGGAAACGACATGGTTGATCTTTACCTGTAAGAACCAAATTTTTAAGCCGATCTTTCGCCAATATTCATAATTTGTTTCAAAGGGTAGTGTTCTGCATCTTTTTGTCTTGAACTACCATTTTAAGCTTAAAGGAAACCGAGGAAACACTTTAAACGAACTCAAAAAGCTCGCATCACCAACAGTTAACCGTTGCAATCCGTTGGAACCATTTCTTTGAGCATGCGCACTAGTATAGCTGCTGACCAAACAGATTTATTGATTCCTAGTCTCCCCTGAAATCCAAGATGGTTGCTTGTCCCGCCAAGATGTGGCCAGCAATCATTTGATTGTATCAGTGGTGACTTGGAACAAATTTAAATTTGAGCATTGTCCCAATTTAAAAAAGTGTGTTATAAAAAACTTGCGGTTTGGTGGAAAGCCATATTTTTCAAATCAACGAGAAGCCGATTAGAAGAATCTAATATATAGCTGTGAACTGCAAAATCAAAATAAATACACACTTGCACCATACCACTTTCATTTATGGGGAAATTGAATGCACTGTGTACTGCAAATAAATATATTTCTGCAACCGGTGTACATAGATAAAATGTGTCATGGCTTGATCTTTTTGTGTGCGATTAATACCGGGAAATAATACACCTTCTTGGGGCCAAATCGGAATTTCTTGTTTTGACCTTACAATGGCCGAATTGAAAGCAAGGACCGAAATAGCTTTTAGTGGAGCCGATTCAAAAATTAGATGGGCCAAATCGCTACCATGGAGAACTGTTTGTACCCTTTTTGTCTAAAATGGCTCAACACGGGTCAAAATGGCCCTCGAGACATTGGGGCCAATTTGGCCTTTCGAGACTATTTGGCTTTTTTCATTTTACAGTGTGAGCCTTATAGCCTTGGCCAAACGGACTCGCAAGTAATCGCAAGTATATAGCCGCAAATTGAACTTGTAGACCTGCGTTTGGTAGTCAAACGGACTTGCAAGTATCCTCGCAAGTACACGCAAGACTGCATATCCTGTATTTCATTGGTTAATAGGCTGCTATAATAACGAATGGACGTCAACTTGCGTTTACTTGGGTTCGGCGGCCGACTTGCGGAGATATGTCCAGGATTGAAAGCAAATGCGACAATAACGCAAACTACAAAAAATCGCTATGTTAGAAGTAAGTGTGAGTGAGGGGGCACAAGGGGGCTGACGAAAACGACAAGAACAACAAATTTGAGGAAAACGTCGATTTTGCCTAAAATTACAAAAATTCGCTTTGCTGGACATAAGTGTGAGTCAGGGGGTATAGGGGTCTGAAGAAAACGATGAAAACTACGATTTTGACAAAAAAATGTAAGCAAGGGTGCACAAAGGGCTGGCGAGCACGACGAAAACAATGAATTTTACGAAAAGAACGATTTTCACAAAAATTACAAAAATTCCCTACCTTAGAAGTAAGTGTGAGTGAGAAGGCACAAGGGGGCTGAGGAAAACGCCGACTTTGACGAAAACGACGATTTTGACAAAAAAAAAATACAAAAATTCGCTGTGTTTGAAGTAAGTGTGAGTGAGAGGGCACAAGGGCTGACGACAGCGACGAAACAATGAATTTGATGAAAGCAACGATTTGGCCGAAAATTACAAAAATTCGCTAGAAGCAAGTGTTAGAAGCAAGTGTTAGTGAGAGGGCACAAGGGCACAAGGGTACTGACTGAACAACGAAAATTACAAAAATTCGTTATGTTAGAAGCAAGTGCGAGTGAGAGGGCACAAGGGTACTGACTGAAAATGCCAAATTTGACGGAAACAACGATTTTGACGAAAATTACAAAAATTCGTTATGTTAGAAGTAAGTGTGAGTGAGAGGGCACAAGGGGGCTGACTAAAACGAAGGGGGCTGACGAAAGCAACGAAACACCACCACAACAACAGAGGTAGCCTAGCTGTATTGACCTCGCTATCGCAAGTTTTTAGCTTAATGACCTCACGCTCGGTTATTCAAATAGCTGTTAATACATTTTTCCGAGATAATCACAATCACTAGATTTCACAGGGTCGATATCAAGCAAAAGCACATTTATTCAGTTTTCAAGTTAAATCTTGTGTTTTTTGACGAAAATCAGCTGAAGTCATTAAAAACAATATGAATTTAGCCACGTTTATAGGAAATTAAAATAACGGAAAGGTGGCTTAGGAGACTTTCAAACCTTGTCAAGAAAGACTTCAGAGTTCGTTGGCCATGGAAATCTGTTAGATATATAAACGAATGCCCACAATGCGATATTCCACGTGAATTAGCAAGTCTTGCGAATTCACGTGGAATATCGCATGGTATACAATGATAAAGAATCAGACTTTATTGCCTTTACTGCCAAAAGGTTGCGTCAACACACGAAGTTACGTATATCGCAGAAAAATGTTAGCTGCCAGCTGTAAGGACGACAAATATCGAGTACACCATATCTTTATTTCGTTCTGTTACAATTTGTTGAATAATTAAGTACGCACCTTGAGTTAGGGGAGTACGATTACCTTCTCACAATGGTGTGAAAGATTTCTACCATAGTTAACCTTGGTTATGTCTAAACACTACACTACTTGGATAAAGAAAAAATCGAGAACGTAATTTTCTCGTGGTGGTGGTGGTGGTGGTGGTGGTGGTGGTGTGTGTGTGTGTGTGTGTGTGTGTGTGTGTGTGTGTGTGTGTGTGTGTGTGTGTGTTTTGGTTTCGGTGTTTCCGGTGTACAATGCAGTATCATTTGAAACTGATGTCAACCATCATCATCGGGCTTTTGATTGCTGCCATTCATTGTGACCCTGCATTAGCTGGCGGTGATTCTTCTGAAGAGGAAAAACGTCCGGTGACCTTTGTCTGGACTTTGAAACCTCCATATGTAACGCCACCCTCCAATGGCTCATTAGACAACAAGGCGCATGGAATGGTTAGAGACGCTTTATTGAGGCATGTCATATGGGAATGTGGTGGGAAAGGGAAATACTACTATGTGGACACCTTGAGAGTTGACAACAAGTTCGAGATGCTCGATCTTTTACGGCAAAACAAAGTTCACATTGCTGTCCCCATATTTGAACATCCCACCAGTCCACGATACAGTGAATTTCCTTTCTTCAAAATCGATGATTACCCTGGAACAGAGTACATCATAACCAAAGATGACCTTAACGCACTCAGTATTGTCTTGGAAGCAGTTCTTAAGGCTTGGCCATTGCTCGCTGTAACTATGCTCCTCACGGCCATAGCTGGTGTAATGTGGGCCTTGGTAGGTATCTCGTCGCGAGTATTAGAAAGGAAATTCGACCGAAAATCTTTAAACATTGATATTTATTTATTTTTTCCGCAGTTAGATACATATGTCAAAAACGCAAAATATTGGGAAGGGTGGTGGGGTGGGGACTTTAAGAAAGGGGTGGGGGGTTGCTCACCAAATATAGCGGAGATAAAGCGCGAAACCAAACACCCTCGATCCTTGAGATAGCTTTCACAGTTGTTACGGTGACAATATTCAAAATAAGTTCCCATTGATCAAGTTTCTTTTTATAGCGTATTTAGACAAGTGTAGTTGAACTAATACTTTCAACCTACCATACTATTCCTAACAAACTAAAAAAACAAAAAAGTGGTGGGATTTGGAAATCCTGCTCACCCAATACAAGGAATGCGAAATCATAGCTTCCATAGATATCACGACGGGATTATCTTAAAATTTCTAAAATTAAAAATCCTGCCACCAAAAAAGAAAGAAAAGAAATCTATTTGTCTTTTACAACTACAACTTACATTTACAACTTTTATACAATTTCTTTACAATATAAACCAATAGTTTGTCCCACAAAAAGCTACCAAGCTAATTTGGGCGGGACAAAACGACCAAAGCTAAAAAAATAAGAATGGTAACAAAAAGAAAATAAGAAAGGTAACAAAAAGATGGACTAAAACTGAACTGAAAAACAGGAAGTTATGCTGTAAAGAGTTCTAACTTTGCAAGAAAGTGAGAAAATAATTAAGTGAATCAGAGTTAAATATACAAATAGAGCTATTTAATTAGCCCTACTTTTTTAATAATCGCTGGTATTTCAATGTAGTCATCTCCTTTTCCCAAAATATGAAAAATCCCCTTTTTTATGAAATGCTAAGATTTGGTATAGGAAGTTGTATAGGAAGTTGAAGAAGAAGAAGAAGAAGAAGAAGAAGAAGAAGAAAAAAAAGGAAAGAAGTGGAAGGGGAAAAAGGGAGGAGGGGGGGAGGGTCACTGAGTATCTAAAGAGATGAATCGGCCGATTCAATGCTTTTGTCCATAAAAATCTAGGCCATGTTTCTCTACATTTCCACTTCAACGCGCATGCTTATCAATGCACGATGTGGCGTGACATTGCTACTCTTATTGCGTGGACACAGTAACCATGCACAATTATAATCAGTGCCAACGCCCTTAAATGGGATTGAACTTTGCGGTCGGTCGGCAAAGCATTTGGGCAATCGGTAAAGCTATTGCATTGGGATACCTAAAGACCGATCGCCTTCAATTTGGCTGACACCGATCCCACATTGTAGAAGCTTTTCAATTCATATAAATAGAAATCGAGGTCAATTTAATTTTATTATTGCAACCTGTGTTTACAGGATACCTACGTACTGGAACAGTGAAGAGTTTCCACGGTCGTTTATCAAAGGATCATGGAGTGGCTTCTGGTGGTCTTTCATTTCTATGACCACAGTAGGGTAAGAAGAATTTATTTTCACAGTGGTTTCACAAATACAATGATTGACTTCTAAATCAAAAACAAATTGGCGATGACTAGCTAGCTAGCATCCCACAAGCTTTGGTAAATGACTGCTGACAGGTGGTTTTTAGTGCACTTTATTATATGGCTAGTGTTTGATTACGCGAGTGATCGTTGGTTACCGATATAATTCTTGATTGGCTAAGCGCAGCTATGCGCTTGGCAATTATCCTTCCATAATCTCCATGTCTGATTACTTGTTATGCACATTAGGATAGAAAAAAAAAAGTTATCCAAAAGGCCAAATTTTCTTTATTTACATTGAAAATTGTTGCGAGTAAAATTCTACGACCCTGACGAGCTTGAACTTCAGGGAAAAATGAAGGCACATTAGCAAATTACGAACGAGTTGATGTCGACGAGGGAAAAGAAAACAGTGATAGCCAAGAAGAAATTCAAACATTCATAAAAGACCAAAAAAGTTGAAACGTGATCAGGAACACTATTGACATGAAAACATTCCAGCGAAGTTTGTCCTCAATAAATATGGGAAGAGTGGAAGTTTTGGACTTACTGACTGCTAATTCTTGAGAATGTCGACGAATTGAAGTACATTTAAAGGCTGTCATAATATTTTTTTTTAAGAAATGAACTTGAAGGAGTACGCGTTCCACACTGACTTATATTATTTTGTTTGACACAGGTTTAAAGCGATGAATGAGTGGGTAAGCGCGCATTAACCTATGTGAAGTGACAACTTCGCCTTTAGAATTGTTTTGTACATGTTGGCCATATGATAAAAAATAAATAACCTCGAGAGTTCTGCAGCTCGAGAAAATCTCAAAACTCGGTCTTACTGTATACAGCGAAGACCTCAGTTTGATATTTTTCCGTAACGACCTCAGCCTCGTTTAAGGTGATTCCTCACATTGAAATGGCTCATCGTTACTGCGCATAATTTAAGGCATCATCATTAAAAACATGGCGGATTTAGCTCAACATTGATAATGACTGAAAAGAGATTAATCGCTCATTTTTTTGTTTGGCTAGGTGAAAAAAAACTAACAAATAATAATCATTTTGAATATGTGAATGATTATCGCAGCTGTGAACACCACTTGGCTGTAGTGAAAATAAAGCCTGAAGAAATTCAGGCTTGTACGGGAGTCAAACCCAAGACCTCTGCGATAGCGGTGCAGCCCAACTGAGCATTTTGATGGTTCATAATATACCCATTAATGAAAATCTTTCTGGCTTTATTTTCACTACTGCTTTAGTAGTGTTCACAACACACTTCAAATACTTAGTAACATCAAACTTAGCAGTAGAATTTTCAACACTTGGATCTGACCCTAACTTTGGGTGTAATTCTAACTTTTTCATTTCTAACTCATGCTGCAATTCCATTTTCTCTTTTTCTAACCTTTCTTGTCTTTCTTCTCTTTCCAACCTTCCCTGTCGTTCCTTCTCCTCCAGCCTTTCTTGTCTTTCTTTTTCTTCCAGCCTTTCCTGTCGTTCCTTCTCTTCCAGCCTTTCTTGTCTTTCTTTTTCTTCCAGCCCTTCCTGTCGTTCCTTCTCTTCCAGCCTTTCTTGCCTTTCTTTTTCTTCTCTTTCCAGTCTTTCTTGCATTTCCAACTTTTTAAGCTCTAACTGAAATTGCAGCTTCCTTAACTCCGGGTCAGTTGCGTCATACGTTTCTCAGACTGTTTCTTTAAAAACTTCTACACTCACTAAGTGCTTAAGAATAATATCCTGAATCTGATATTTTCTCATTGCCTTCCTTACTTCTAACTTCAAATGTATGGCTAATGAAATAAGCTCATCTTTCTTTAAATCATAAAAGATATCTTCGCTGGGCTCTGACATAAACTTTTCTGGATCAAACTGCGACATCTTGCTAACCTCTATACCTACTATTACAAACAATCACTTCTTCTCTAAATAATGTACAATAACTGACACTATAGTGAAATTCTCTCCCGGACAAGCCCCCAATTTCTGTTACGGTATCGCTCAACCGACAGAAAAGATATACTGCGAAACTCTTCTACAAACGCAACTTATTTATTTAACGATACGTAACTAACTCCTAGTTACAAAGGAGCGATTTCTAAACAATACAATCTGCCATCAAACTAGCTTAAGCTTACTGCTAAGACTTCAGTCACCATTGACACAAACCCACAATAAATGTCGATGTCTCCGAAGAAATCTACTTTCGATCCACTTGACCTCAAATGAAGTTTCTCAGTAGCTCTGTATAATTCTCTTGTTATAGCTTCTCCAGTCGGTCTCCGCCGACAACGACAACTACTGCTACCTGGTGGAATCCTTATATACAATTAATCAATATTCTAGAACCTTCTTGGAGCTTCCAACACAACTATTTATGTAGCATTACATCGTAATTAGATCATTCAGCATAATGTTCTAAATTGTTCTGTAGCGTGACAGTAGAAGGTTCTGGTGCAAACATTGAATGTCTTAAGATTCCAGAAATTACCAGAAACTTAGTATTTACAATCGCTCTCCATTACATTATTATTATTATTATTATTATTACTATTATTATTATTATTACTATTATTATTATTATTATTATTATTATTACTATTATTATTACTATTATTATTATTATTATTATTACTATTATTATTATTATTATTATTATTATTAAGTATCCTCTACGCCATGCCTAATGATTAGGTCTTTCCCGATTGCGCTCGTAAAATCCTAAAAAAGAGCTGGCAAAAATGGCTAAAAAGTGCTCAAAAAGTGCTCAAAATCTCAAAATAGTGCTCAGAAAGTGCTAAAAGTTGTAAACAGTTACCTCTAAGCTTTCCTTTTACCACGGCAAAGTGTTGGTTTGGGTACTCTTTGAGACGATCCCATGTACTCACATTGGTGGTTTTGACGCTTCCTCTTTGCATGTTCTTCCCTTTGTTGATCGGAACTTTTCGCTTTCGTGCTATCGAAGCACTTTCTGGAGCACTTAGGGATGCTCCAGCATTTACTTTTATTGTAATTGGATCAATCACTTCTTCGTCTTCAGTGCTATTGTTTTCCGACTGATTTAGTGCTTCCATTTGTGCTCTTAAAAAACTAAAGCCGGTTACGAATTGTAAATAAATTCAGCAGTACTAGTGTAAAGCCTAGACATCAGATGATTTAGAAATTTGAGATGACACACACATGATACATCAGCCAATCAGAAACTTCTGTTCTCACGCTCAGTAAGGATAAGTCCACGTGCCTTTCCATGACAACGCTCTTTTATTCTTGACAACATCATTAGTTATTCAAATTTATGACCTGGAACACGATTCTTGTTGCGAGCGACACACAGTTTTTGCCTTAAAATGTTTTAGAAGACATATGTTGCTCGTAATTTGCTCGAAATGCAAAATAGTGCTCCAAATTCAAAAAAGTGCTCAAAAGGTGCTCAGCGCAATCGGGAAAGGCCTACTAATGATTGAATTGAATTGGTGTATACTGAGAAGATTATTCTCATTAAAGTACTTCGTTTTTTTGTACACCTATATGCCATATGGGAAAGGAGGGACACCTTAAATAAAACAAACGGTATTATAAAGTTAAAATATTCCTTGCATTTCACGCGAAAACCTATATAGGTCGATCGCAACTACGACCTTACAAGAACAAATCGTACGAAAACGAATGCAACTAGAGGAAATACTACTGTCATGTTTATGTGCGCCGTCCTTACTTGGTATCAACGTCAATCTCTCTTCTTTGATTCTCCCACCATTGTATTCCCAGCACCGACTTTTTCCAATCCTATAGTAACAACAACAAGAAAATGGTTTCAAGATTGGTACCACGGAGAAAAGGTTAAGCTAGCGTTAGTCAGTCTTAGACTTTTTACTATAAATGGAAGTCATACTCGACTGTGCTAAATGGTGGATTTTGACTTCAAAAGACCACAAAATCAGACTTTTATAGAAACTCATCTTCTAACATCCGTGCACATAGAATTCGGAAAATATAAAATAAGGCCCATTAACTTATTAATAAATATCACGTTTCAGTGGCTAAACAGCGCTCATGCTAAGTGCTGTTAGGGCTACTCGACTGATTACACCTGGTTTAAACGTATAAGATATTTTGTCCCCTTTTCTAAAACAGCCAGGAGGAACCATTTTATATTATACGTCACATGCTATAACATTTTGCTATTTGTTTGCTAGTGTGTTTGTTCAAATGTTAGCGATGCATTTGGGCTTGTTACCAAAAGTGCAGTCGGTGTTACGCCAATTTTCTTGTAAGTTGCAACTTGAACCGAGGGCAGAGATCTCATGTAAAAACGTTGTAGGAAGAAGAGTACAAGCCATAAACGATAAGAACTAGTGCGTTTCGAATTCTGGGAAATTTTCCAACTATTTACTTCTTTCATTTTAAGAGATGTTTATTTTCATTGAAGATTATCATGCCCAAAGCGTAATGCGAATACTTGCGTTTAATGGAGCCTATGGCTGCATTTATTTTTGCATGTCGTATGGTGAAGCTCTAAGCCATAATTATCCACTACTGTTCTTTGTTTGTCAACTTGCCTACTTTCAAAAATAAGAAAAAGCATGGACAGTATCTATCTGTTTTTCAAAATATTTCTGTCCCTCGAGCTGGCTCTAGTTCCACGAGGAAAAGTTTTTTTTAATAACTACTGTTTCAGCCATTCCATATGGTCGTACCGTTTATGCTTTATGCCTTCTTTCTACAACGTTCAGTTAGGTGTTTATACCCACTGCGATTCCCCAGAACTTTGTTGAAGTATTAGTATCCTTATTTAGTTTGGGGAATCGTAGTGAGTACTGATATAAATGGGGTCTTTCCCATAAATCGTTGTAGACGAAAGGTGAATAAAGATAGATGATAGACTAGAGACGGTAGGGAAAAGAATGTGGATGATGGTCGATGTAAGGAAAATAACTTTGTTGCAGTATTAGTATCCTTGATTAGTCTGGGAAGTCGTGGTGGGTATACACATTAGGTCTTTCCCCTGTAGGGATATTAGGCATGATAATGTTTCGGAAAACATCAGATGTTATGTCTGTTTAAGATTTTAATTAGACATGAAAAGACCCATTCACCAATTGGTCCTCATGATTTTTTTGTCGTTTTCGTGTTAGATTTTACGACATGACGTACATTACAGTGGAAAGCCAGAAGGAAAATAATTTTCCATAACTGTTTCTCTGATTACGATACGAACAAAATGCAAAGTAAACGCTGAATAGATAATAAACAGGTTCGCCCGTCAACTTTGGAATGAAAATGCTTCCGATTTCAATCGACCCATGCAGTATGTTTATCAGTGTTTTCCACAAAATTAAAGCTTAGCTCTCGCTCTCTTTCGTGTTGAACTTCGCCTTCTCGTTTCATCTCTTTCTCTTCTTTCCTCGTTTGTCGACACATAAATTGTCTTTGTGTTTCTTCGTCTTCAACGTCATCACGTATACCGACTTCAAACGGCCATGCAACGTGCCGCCAAAAACATGCAGGTTGCGACACAGTGTTACCTATAATGTGACATTTATCATTGTGATACATAGAGGGACCGGTTTACCCACGGTCGCATGGTCGTTTGGTGACCAAAACCAAATAATGGGTTACAATAGTTTCTTACCAATGGTGCTCCACGCGCGCGGCGCGCCGAGCTCACCTATTATTTAAGTTCATTTTTCGTTTGAATAGCAAAAGAAAAAAAAAAAAACAACAACAACAACAACAGCAAAACAAAACAAAAACAAAAAGACCCATACGCGGCTTGCTCCGCTTATTTATATTTACCAGTGAACTTATTTTTATACCTTTATTATTTTTGTCATATTCTAAGATTTTGTCATGCAATAGTTCGGTTCCATTTACAAAGTGTCCCCGTAAACGAATGCATGTACCCCTTTTCACTAAATAATTTATTATTTACCTTCATTGAAAGTCAGCTGGAATAGCTCTGTAAGATATCACTTATTCATAATCCTCACACATTGAGTAATATTGTGGCCACAGGCAACGGGTGGCTAGAGATGACAATGCAGTAAGGTTTAAATGGGTGTGTTTTCAGTGAAAACTGTTATCAGAACTTGCCAAATCCTGTAATTTTGCCATTCGGTTTTATTTTTCCCAATTGTTGTCTTGCATTAGTGTGTCCTGTAAGTAGTCGAAAATTTAAGCAATAATAAAGGGTTTTCTTATGGTAATAAGTCTGCTTAAAAAACACCTGACAATGCAGTAGTACGATATCATTTACGAAATTTTTTCCGTCATGGTATAATGCATGTACCCGTATTTCATGAAATAATTTATTCTTTAACTTCATTGAACGCCGTAATAGCTTTCTAAGGTACCACTTATCCATCAACCTCACACAGCGATGATCCTCTCGGCAGGCAACGGGTGGCTAGAGATGACAGTGCAGTAAGGTTTAAATGGGTCCCGTTTAACTGTGACACTCGTCTTTATGAGTAATATAATCTCAATATCCCAAACTCTGTAATTATGCTATTCGTTTTCGTTTTTCCCAGTTGTTCTCTCCACTTGGTGTGTCTTCTAACAAGCCGAAAATTAAATAATAATTAACAGGTTTTGTTATGGTAATAATTTTGATTAAAAACATCATTTTGTCTCATAACCATTTATTCAGTCCTCAACCTCGATTGACAAAAGGGCAAATGAAAACTGCACTGTCACTAAAGGTATGAGTTTATGCTTTAAAACCCACGATTCTTGCATGTTTGGTATATGAATTAAAGTAGCTCATTTCCAAATATTTTCGCTCTTTATCCTTCACCTACTACATATATATAAACGTTATTTCGCGAATCTGAAGCTCAACATGGCACTTTCCATAAAGTATTTTCGTCTTCCCTCCGCTCTTATTGCTCCGCGAGTAAAGTTTTTTTTCCTGGTGAGGTAGAACTATCGAGAAAGTTTGTACACATGCAAGCAGATGTATTGGAAATTTTGTGGGTTCGCAGCCGATGTGTCCAAAGACTGAGTTCTACGTTCATATTGGAACTGCGGGCTACAATGTTCCAAACTCGTACACATTGTAGACTGAACGTTTGCATTAGGTCGCTTTTATCCGACTGTTTTCTAAAAAGAGAAGGTATTGGAGGACCTCAAGGCGTCTCCTTTAAGTCGTTTTCGTTAAATCTGGGAAAGCGTACCTGTAATATTTTCCCACCAAGCAATCCTCAAGAACAATTTTGCACATTATTCCGATACTATCAAAAATTACTAGTCCATTCTTCCGCAAAAAGCAAATTATCAAAGAAGAAACACAGCCGTTATCGAGTTGAATTACGGCCATGCAAAGCGCCTTAAATCCCAACTAAGCAAACTGTAAACTGTAAAGCCATAATTTTATTCGCTCGCTTTAGGGAAGTTAAGCTCATGCATATGTTTCTTGTTTCGTTATATATTATCTGACGCAGGTTCAGCAGAAGTAAGACTCTAAAAGAATGCCGTTACCTTCCATAACTAATACGATAAGTGCGCAATGCATAACACGTTAAAACTGATAGAGCGTAATGTGGTAGTGAGCGAGAGCAGGGTAGAAATTTTATTTATTTTGCTTTCCCAGTTATTTTGTTTTTCTTTCATCAGTCACTTTTAATTAGTCGGATTGACAAACTCTTTTGTTACGGAGTTGGGGGTAAATTTCATCTGTCTTTACTAATAAAACGCAAGCTCAAACGTTCCGGATCTCGTGTAAAGAAACTTTCTCATTCCTTGATTTTCATATATAACATGCACCCACCTTCCCCGCTCGTGTTGAGCTGGAAATAAGACGTAGTTTCTAATCATTGAGCAGTCCTTATTTTGAATTTGCATATTCAGTATCTAGCCTTGGAAACGCTTTTCAAGCGCGAGGATCAAAGAGACGCAGCTGCGTTTTTATCGCGATCTCCCTCTTACAGTTATGTCTATACTTAATGTATTCAGTTCGTTCTATGGACGTGATTAAGAGTTTATACTTTTAAAGTGTTTAATAAATCAACTAGTGGATTTTTCTTTTCTTTTGGATTCTTCAGAAATAGATTTTGTCTCACCCTACGGATCGCTTTGTTTACATATACTTCTGATGCATGACTAGGACGTTTGACGCTCATTAAAGTCCTTGAATTGAATGATACAGGCATCAATACCAAGAATTGGCGTTAGTTAAAATAATTTTATAACGTCTTGACTAATCCAGACTGGAACACGGGTCTTAAAAGCTGGGTAAATTTTTTTTTCTTTTTTTATTTTTATTTTGTTTCCTGCGATGGATGGAGTGAAAGTCTAAATATATATTGTATGGTCCCGAGGGAAACTAGTTAGTTTTCTTTTCTCTCGAGTCAAGATGTTTCCCTCGACTTACTTCCTCTCGGGAAACAACAAGAATCTCTGAAAAACAAAACTAACTGCTCCGCTGCGGACCATACATAATGTGTATAATATACAATAGCAAAGAAGCACGCTTTATCGAGTTTGCTGTAGAAAATACGGAAAAGTCGCCATGTCTCCTCACGACACGAAACTACGTATACTGCAAGAATGTTCTGAAAGCACAACAGTATCGAGTGTACCATGGCTTTAGTTGGCCGCAGTTGACAAAGGGCCCGCGCAGCCAGTTTGCAGCTGGTGGGGGGAGGGGGAAAGGCCGGATTTGGTTGAGGGGGAAGGGGCTCACTTCGAACGCGTTACCGTGAGTCAACCAGAGGGGTCAGGGGGCATGCTTCCCCGGGGAAATTTTTAAATTAAAGTCCTCTGAAATGGCTGGGAGTGCATTTAAAACTAACTAACTACACACTTACTGCAACAAAACAAGAGGTGTTTTAAAACAAAAATAATCCGTTTTCGGTAAAACGTTACATAAAACAAGTAGCTTTGATTTTGTTTAGCATTACTTGCCTTTCACTTTTGAAAAGTGGGGGGGGGGGGGGGGTTAAACCCCCCCAGCCCCTCCCCCTGCGTAGTGCCTGCTGACGGTGTGTTCACCACTTAAATACGTAGCTTGAGTGACTAGAGAGAGCACGATTACCTTTTAACAATACTGTGAATGGTTTATAATTAACCTTGGTTATATCAAAACACCACATAGATTTGGGGAAGGTAATGTTCTCTTGGTTATTTTCTTCCTACGGTAGTTTCAATTCTACAATGGAGTACCATTTGAGACAAATGTCAACCATCATCATCGGCCTGTTAGTTGCTGCCATTCATTTCCAGCCTACATTAGCTGACGATAATTCTTCTAAAGAAGACAAAGAAGACGACAAAGAATCACGAAGACTACCCTTGACCTTTGTCTGGACTTTAAAACCTCCATATGTAACGCCACCTTCTAATGGGTCGTTAGACAACGGGGCGCATGGAATGATTAGAGACGCATTACTGAAGCACGTAATATGGGACTGTGGTTGGCTTGGGAAATTGTACGATGTGAATACCTTAAGAGTTGACAGTGAGTTCGAGATGCTGAACCTTTTACGGCAAAACAAAGTTCACATTGCTGTGCCCATATTTGAACACCCCACCAGTCCACGATATAGTGAATTTCCTTTCTTCAAAATGGATGACTATCCTGGAACAGAGTATATAATAAGCATACATGACCTTAACGCACTCAGTATTGTCTTGGAGGCAGTTGTTAAAGCTTGGCCATTGCTCGCTGTAACTATGGTCCTCACGGCCATCGCTGGTGTCATTATGTGGGCCTTGGTAAGTATTCCGTTAACACGTTTTGAAAATCACAAAAGTGTAAGATATTAGGGTTCCCCGATTTCGTTCGTTTCGGAGAGAAAGAGGGCGTCCGACACCTTCGATAAATGAAATGGCTTCCATGGTCAATAAGGTCAAAACATTCAAAATCAAACCCAGTAGACTAAGTTTATTTTACAATAGCTTATAGTTGAATTAACACTTTCAAACGATAATATGGCCAACTCGAATTCCAAAATGGGGCTTTTAGAGACCATGCGCACTCACACTACACATGAAATTCCAAACTATAGCACTGATAGATATATTAAAGTGCCCCTAACCCCAATTTTTTTTTTCATTTTAAATGATTCGTCTCTGAATTAGAAGCACAACCGTGAAAATTTTTTTGATTCGGTTGAATCTTCGCTTTTCTGTGCCCCGGTAAAGTCTCGAAATTACGACCCAAAACGCCGCCATTTTGTTTCACGACCGAATTATGGGGAGATTGAGTTCAGTGCTTGTATGACGTCATCCCGGGAACGGAAGTTCTGTTGCGCTTACAAAGTTCTTTGAAGGAAGCTCAATAATTCTAACTCTGAGGGCAAATAAGACATGATTTTAACCGATAATTTATATTCATAGTATTGTCACATGTAACATTTCTCTCCTAAGAGAAGATTTGATGTTTTGCAAACGAATGAGCCAAAAACAGACAGGCTGTTCGTGAAATAAACATATTCCCATCGGCTGATCTCACAAGCATTTCATACCCTTTTATACGGTGAAAACAGAAAATTCCAATGAGTCCGTTCAGTGAAAAGATATCCTCTTTAAAACTCGTTTATTGTATAGTGATACAATCCAAACATGTGCATGTACCACGTTTCCAATGCATCGTGATATTCGTTGTGCTGCGTATCGGTTACACAAAGGATTTAACCGCAGCGACACAAAAGTAGTCCAGAATGTAATGGCAGCTAAAATAATTGTTCCTCGATATGTACCTTTAAGAAACTTCATCAATCTAACTTCCTTTAAATATTTCGGCTTCATGAGTCCTACAGTCTTCGACACAAGCGCTCTATTAAAACCGGTTTCCAACGTCAACAATCAAAATATATTTCCATGCTAATTTACTGACAGAAGCCCATGTCACTGATCAATACATTGTAGACTGCTAAGAAAACTTGAAGTGTTTACAAATCAAATTGATTAACTTCACCGAATTCAGTTGATTTAGACGATGGTGCCACTCGAACTTCATGTTCAAATGGAGCTACATGTAGTAAAGTATATCTAATCGCGTCTAAATTTGTGTTTGTTTACATCGGATATATGCAAATTATTCTCGCATCGCGAAGTTGCGTTCGCTTATTTCTAACCAACAATTTAGACGGATACGTAGCCTGAAATTTTAATTGCAGTAAGCTATATTTATTTTATTTTACCTTGCCTTGACTTCGTTCACAGTATTGCCTGAGGATAACTAGAAGTTCAGCTAATCCTCAAGTCGCGTAATTCGCGTCGGCTGAGCTCACTTTCTGTTCTCTTGTCAAATCTACCTTTGCCTTCTTTAAAAGACTATAAAGACTCTCCCATAAATAGGCACTTCCACAATCAATTGCTGATGTTCGTTTAAAATACCGTAATAATAATTCGGATGTGCGCCGTTTATAGAAAATAATAATTATTGTTTTCAAACCGCTGCCCAATTGAATTGCCGATGGCGGGTACGCGGTCGTTCAAGATTGAAATGTTAAATCAAAGCATTTGCTCACCAGCAGAGTACACAGAACCACGAGGTACGGCAGATAACACTTATAAAGGAAGTTAATCTTTTTCGTCTTCCCTTCTTCCGCGAATCTTGTTGTCCATTCCTGGTCTTCATAACCATGAGGCTCCTTCGAGCTCCTCGCCGATTCCGTTCTAGTTCCACTTCAGAAATGAAGTTAATTTGGTCTTCACCCTGCACATTGCCTGACTCTGACTCCGAGGACGAGGAAGATATGTTTCCAACACAATTTTGACAACTGCCAGGCTTTTACCCTCCAATATGCGCTTCGATGACCCCAACAAACGCTTGCAAAAACAGAGATTGACTGAGAAGCTATCCAATAGTTCCCGGGATGACGTCACCACCCTCGTTGGACCCAGACTCCCTTTTACTCGGCCGTGCAACAAATTGAATGAGACTTTGGCTGTCCATAAAAAATCGAGGATTCAACCAAATCCAATAATTCTTTCGCCGAAATACTTCGAATGATAAGTAGATTTATTAAGGCGAAAAAAATTTTTTGAGGTTAGGTGCACTTTAAACTTCTAAAACTAAAAATCGTTCCATTTTTTTTTGTCATTAAATGCGTTGTTTCGGTATATAAAGCGATTTGTCGAAAGAAAAGCAGTGGCTACCGAGCAACTAAAGAGTTGAATCGATCTATTCAACGCTTTCGAATCTCAAAACGACATTGTGTTTGTTTATATTTCTTTATCTCTATAAAATAATTGTATGCGCAGTAACAAAGTTTAAAGAATAAGCTCGAACAACCTTAAGCTTGGGCTTTGTCGTCTGTTGTCACAGCATTCGGGTAATGACTAAAGCTATTGGACTGGGACACCTAAAGAAATCCCGATATTTTGAAAGCTGTTCAAATCCTACTTATAGCACTCAAGATCAAATTTTGTGATATTCTTCCAATTTGTGTTTGCAGGATACGTACTGGAACAGTGATGAGTTTCCTCGATCTTTCATCAAAGGATCATGGGATGGCTTCTGGTGGTCTTTCATTTCTATGACCACAGTAGGGTAGGAGAAATTAATTTTCACACTGATTCACAAGTACATTGATTGAACGCTAAATTAATAAAAGCGGCAATGACTAGAACAGCACCCCCAGAACATTGGGAAACGGATGCTTTTTACTTTTGTCATGTAGTGAATGTCGTACATTTCCTATACATTAAGTTGCAAGGGTAAAGGTTACCACAGACATGAATGTTTTGAATTTTAGTTTGATTGCCACAGAGATTTCTAGCGAAGAGTCATATTCAGACGGTGTCGTAAAAGAAAAGCTGACATTATATTCCAACACATTCAAGAGATAAATCAGAATGGGGTGGTAAAATCTTTTATTCACATGGAAGCCAATACTCTTGCAATGTTGCGGAGTTGATTAGAAACGGATTTAATTGCACAATTAATAAGGCTATCATAAATTCCGGGGCGTTTTATTCTATTAAAAGTAGACATTGAATACGTATACAAACTATACGTTTTAGTAAGATTTGCATAAAACGTTGCAAACTGAAAATATAATTTGTGGACGCGATTTTAATTGCCCTCTAAATGCAATGCTTGACAAAAAAAATGGTGTAATGGTATTTAGAAAATTGTAATAGACAATATCGGATGTTTACAAAATGAGTTAGACCTTGTAGATGGTTGGAGAATTAACGCCTTCAACTAAAAGTTGCACTTGGAGCTAAGAAACTCCCGCAAAAATATTTTGTCGAATAATTATTGGCTAATATGAATGACTTTGGGAACTTTGTGAATTCAAGGAATATTATCCCAGCAATAAAAAGATATCATTCAGCAATCGAGCTAGCTTTAACCGATTCGTATCAAAATCTTAAGGGTCATGGCTTTTGGAAAAATGGATGTCTTTCGTCTTGGAGATGACAAAGGGAAAACAAAGGGCGAAAAAGACTTATCAAACAAACGCTCTCTTTGGGATTGGCTAAAGTATAATATTTGGAACCATGCCATCTCTTACTCTAAAGATGTAGCCAAAGAACGAAACATAAAGGAAAACTCTTTGCAAACTGCTTATGAAGAAGCAAAAAAAGATGTAGGAAGCAGATCTTACCGATTTAAATCAAAATCGTTTGAATCAAGCAAACGAAGTTCTTGAATTTTTCTATGAGACAAAAAGGGTATTATTATACGCGCTAGGGCTCGTTGGCATGAGCATGGAGAACGAAGCACAAAATATATATTTTCCTAATTTAGAAAAACCGAATAATTATTATGTACAACTGATCCCTTCAAAATGCTTGATGAACAGATAAGATTTTATTACGACCTATATAAATTAAAATCTACCTACTTGGATTGCAAAATTCGAGAAACGTTTTTAAGCAGCAGTAGTTATTTGGAAGTGGTCAGAGTTAGAAGAACACTATCCAAATGAGAACTTTAAAAGATGTCGTAAAGATCAGGATCACATAGAATGATAGTGCGTGGCTGAATAGGTAAATAAAAAAAGGAACAATGTACGTGCTTATTGAAGAAAACGAGAACTGGCGGAATCCGAATTCAAAACATCAGACAGAAAAATCAATGCATAAGTCTAATAAACAACGTGGAGGGTAGATAGGGTGGCGGCAAATTAACACCAAGTATATCTATACGAAGGGTTTTTTTTTAGGAAGCCAGGGGTTTGAGGAAAAATCTAGTTGAGCCAGAATTGGCCAACCCAGCCATGAACAGTTTTAGCTAGAATAATACTTATAATCAGTTAGTAAACTTAGAATCAGACAATAGACTATACATTTTTTAAAGCTACATACCACACCGAAAGTAAACGCTGCATTTAGAATGAGAAGAATTTCTACAACTGGGTTAAAATTAAGCAAGGTGAGCGATCGAGTCCAATTTATCGGTCAGTGGAAGTTTAATAATTTGAATAAGTGACAAAAAAGCAAGTTACTCACTTTAGGGGGATTAACGCTAACCGCTAACTAGTGTCACACTAACCAATTTTCCCAGTACACAATCCTAGAAAAAAATTCCTGTTCAATTTTTTTTTCAATTCATGCCAAGAAAAGCAGATTTTTTCTTTTTTTTTCCTTTTGTTGTCCATCAGGTACGGAGACAAATCACCAAAGTCGATCGTTGCTCGCATTTTCTCCATTATCTGGATCATGTTGGGTCTGATCGCCATGGCAATCTTTACAGCTACTGTTACCTCAGCCTTGACAGCTGTGTCCTTAGAACTAACACCAAGTAGTCTTGTTGGATTAAAGGTTGGTTTCAATGCTTAAAGTTTTGACCATAATAAGTATAAGTACTAACCATCTGGCGTTTTTGTCTTAAACTCAGTTTAGATGAATAAATGACTCTGATTCCAAAGACCATAAACGGTGATGGGAGGATAATGGCAAGCCTGATAGAAATATGTTGTAACCTGGCTATGCAGCCGAGGTCAACTCTATATAAGGCGCCAAATGTGACAAAAAAGATTGCTATCCTTGAGATAAATCGTTCTTGAAATATATATTAGGACGTGTAATAAAACGATGCTTTGCCTTTTTTGGTCCCAACTTGTGATCACATATAAATTGTGACTTTTTCGCCTGTGAAACATATTGTACTTTTGAAGTTCATAATGTTTGTTACACACGAAGAACTTATTCATTCACGATAGGGAGGGTATGAGTATACCTGGTAATAACTGCTTACTAAATATAATTATCGTGGCGAAAAGAAATGTTTTTCACGTGCACAGATAACGATCGTTTTGATCACATTTGGCGCCATATACTACGCCTTGTACCCTTTGAGGCAACCACCTTTGGTTCCCTGGCTCTTTTCGTTTCTATTTTTTTCTAATCCGTTTTAGAATGATTTGGTTGATCGAATTTTTCAACCATATTAAGAACTTCCAATTATTCGAAATAGTTGAGGGCGCGTACGTTGGGTATAGTTTGCTGACATATTATCAGGCAACATAAAAATGGCTCGAACAAACTTTGTGAACGGCTCCAGTGCGACTTGATGACGATTCATTCATTGCTAGGGAAGGAAATATGGTTTAATAATACGCTCATTACGCTCTTGTCATTCTGTAAAACATCATTCTACTTCGAATGCGAATCATTTTCCTTTCCAGAGTATCGTAAATAAATCCCTCACAAACGTCATTCCCAGGCCCAATCGAGTTTCAGCCAAAAATGGTTGGGTTATATTCTGCTGGGTCGCTCTACCAAGTGAAATAAAGGAGAGTATTCCGAAAAGCATAAACAACAACGTACAGTGAAGTTACCAATAATTATGGGTTAAATAAGATATGAATGTCGTGTATCTTACCTCAAATATGAAATTATAATATTAGGTTGGAGTGTTAAGCAATGGAACAGAGTACAAGCACGCACTGCATGAGGGTGCCGATCCTCAAGGTATTTCTCTTTAAAGTTTGAACTAATCAGTGCCAAAATCGAAGTATCAGTATAATGACTGGACATATGGAATATACGTACATGGATATTAAAAGACGAATTTATCTAACTGTACGATTTTGTGGTCATTTGGAGGCAAAATCCACACTTGATATTTATTACCACCCATTATTTCGGACTACCATTCTTGGCATGATACAAGTCAAACACTTTGTTCCTACCACGTTCGCTAAACTTTTCTCTGTGACGCGAGTATTGCAACCATAAGGATACTTCACAAATTAATGTGATCAAGTAAACTGAAGCCACTCAAAAGGCACTAAGGCCACAAGGTAGCGGGCATTACCCCTTAAATCTACCAAAGCAAAGATTGAGCCCAAGCATTAGCAGCCATGGACAGCTGTTTCGTCCTTGTTAGGCCTCATCAGCATGGCATAGCTAATGCTCAGGCTCAAGTACCCACATATCAATAAAACGAGCAATGAAAACGTAAAGCTTGTGGGATGTGACAGGAGTGCCATGCTGATGAGGCCGAACAAGGCGAAACAGCTGTCCATGGCTGCTAATGCTTGGGCTCAATCTTTGCTTTGGTAGATTTAAGGGGTAATGCCCGCTACCTTGTGGCCTTAGTGCCTTTTGAGTGGCTTCAGTTTACTTGATCACATTAATTTGTGAAGTATCCTTGTCACTCCAGCCACATCCCACAAGCTTTACGTTTTCGTATTGTAAGCATAGTTTTCTTGTTACAAGAGATCGAAATAAGTACTGGGTACTCAGTAGTACTAGAATCAAATAGAGACACTTTTTTGTTCTACGGTGTCTCTTCTTTCCCAAATGGCGTAAAGGTGTGCAATTAATTCTACAGAGCAAAGTATTTAAACGAGAATAATTCCCTTTTTCTTCTCAGTATACACTAACATTGAAGAGCTAATTCAAGACCTGGATTCGAAGGAAATTCAAGGAATGTTGTTGGATCACTATGCGGCTTCCTACTACCAGTCAAGGGAGAAACTTAAATCACTGATCATAGTGACAAAGTTCGAATTCCGCAGGGATGTTGGAGTGATCTTTTCCAAGGATAGAACTGATCTCGCGGATTGTTTGAATTTTCATCGCTCAGATATTTGGAGGAAGGTCCAAACGATAACTTCAACATATAAGGCAAGTTTAGGAAATGTTTTTTTTTTTCGTCAATTCCTGGCTACCAAAAACAAACTCTGGCTTTTTTTATTTAGTCTGCAATACTAATTTAGATTACCTGATTAAAGGGCTTGGGAAGGAATAAGTATAATGAGACCATATCATGGGTTAATTTCTCAGGTTAACTTTCAAGAATCAACATACATAATAAAAAGGAAGAGCTGGTTACAAAAGTTGCATTAGCCTGTTCCAGGTGTTCAGATAGTAAACAAAGCGCGATAGTACCAGCAGAGGGAGGCGAAAATAAAGCAGCGCAAAAAAGGGACGGCACGGAAAGGTAGGAACGCCCGGAAAAAAATTTCTTTAGAAACGTCTTTCTGGTATACCAGAATCTGGTATGATCCCCTGATTGATCGGTTTGACATCTGCTATCAACACAAAGCTTGAAGAGAAACGCGGTCAGAGGAAACAAGGCGTATCAGTTGATACGTTTCATGGTAGTAAACAACTAAACATCATCGTTTCGCTTCGCAAAGAGCAAGTAGATTGTTTGGAGAATCCTGAAAATCTTGTCGCTGGAAGAGACGTTTTCACAATCCTTCCAACGCGTTTCGGAAAGAGTTTGATTTTCAGGTCTTTCCACGCATAGTTAACGCGTTAAACGGACGAGATCCAGGAACTGTTTCAACGATCAACGTGGTTACTCCTCTCATCGCCATAATAAAAGATCAAGCAGTTTAATAACGCAGTTGGAGTAACCGCGATGGTCATCGGACTAGATGATCATGAAGGGTTTGACGAGACTGCAGAGAAGACTGGAAGGTGTGAAATCATGTACCGAAGCCCTACAGCTGAGAGCTGGTTGCCAATATAACGGAGAGAAGAACTGTAGGAAGGAGATACGCGGTAAACTTTGTTTCTCCGGTACTTTACGGTCTAAATACTTAGCGCCTGACGCCTTTTTTTTTTTCGAATCGGACAGCTACAGCATTATTCGTTTCAAACTTAATTTGCCGGAATATTGTTATCATCCAACCTTATCCTAGCTAAGTGTGACCTTATTTGAAATATCGATTGTTGATCGGTTTATTTCTCACGTGTCCTGAACGCTTCGTGCGGAATCGGCCTTGGAATAACCCTGACAAGAAAAGCTACCGCTCTCTGCTGAAAGAAGGCCTTTCCGCGGCTATTTGCAGCTTGCAGGATCCGAGTATCTTTCTCTTTGGAGCACGTACGTTGTTCAAATTACGCAGTTGATAATTGACCCTTAACACGGAGAAAGTAAGTAGTTTTGGGCTGTCACTCCAGGTGATCAAGTGGGCGAAAATAGCTTTTTAAAGAAAGTTTTACAGGCATTCCTTCCCGCGGCTCGTCCCAATGCAAGCTCCCACTCCATTTTTCGCCGCTTTATTTTCGCCTCGCTCTGCCGATACTATGGCGCTCTATTTACTATATAAATGCCAGTACCAGGCTTAAGTTATATATTATGCACAAAATAATGGCCGTTGCGCCTGGTTAAATGTTTAAAACGCCTGTCAATGCGGATGAGTTTTAGAAGTGGGCAAGGTGTTTTTGTTGTTGTTGTTGTTGTTGTTTTTCTGATAATGCATAGGTCAAATGTTACCGGCGCCAGCTGCTACGGTGTGAATGGCAGGCAGTGACCTCTTGCTTTTATAGTTCATCCTTATAAATCAGAAGCGCAATGACCCAAACGCCGTTAGTATATTACGTCGACGCATTTCAAACTCTATTCACCCAGAATGGCCCACCTATGTTTTTATCCAGGAACACGTCGTTCCGATCGTCCGTCAATCCATTGAATTGTTTGTTTGATCGTTCTCATTTGTTCTTATTATTAGTTTATTCACTGCTTTCATATAACAAGTTTCTTTTTATCACCAATAGTTGAATCAGCAGAAGCCTACCAAGAGCGTCAGCCTGTTTGACGATTCAGCCCAATTTGTTAAGCAGTTCATCTACATATCGCTTGGAGTGTTTGGTGGTTTACTGCTATTAGGTACATTGTGGGATATATTCTCCAGAAAAAAGACTGAAATTAAAGAGGATGTCGAATTAGGTTAGTTACTCTAGTCATGAATTCCATATCTTATTGAATCAAGGAGATGTAAGCACTTTCTTAGATCACTGTTACTTTTGCCTTTGCACTTTTGTAATTTACTGTTGTCTACGAAACACTGATGGAAAAATGGGACACAAGAATGATTAACATTGTTGTTTACATGTGATGCCAGCACTGCAATGTAATGTGACACGCTAATCCTGTGAGAATTTTGAATTTAGCCCCTATATCACGACACTTTCACAGTATATTTTTGGATAGGCTGCTAAATTAATATTTCTTTCAAAAGTTTCAGCTTCTCTCTGTAGCTCCAGCTAAATAGGAAGATATTTAGGCACAACCACAAGGAAAATTATCCTAAACTTTTTTTTGTCAGTATAAAATAATGCAGGACTTTGATTTCTCGGAAAATCAAACTAAACATATGTTGATTCAAGATTATATCGATAACTGTAGGTCTTGAGAACCAGCGCATTGTCACCCTCATCTATTATAGCAAGATTCATTTAGAGGCAAATATATTTTTTTCAGCTTCAGTCTATCTCGGGATTAACGTTTTGCTTGATTATAGGTACGTTTAACAGTGGGATGTTATCGGAAAGAGAAATCAATCGCAAAGATGTGGTGGCAGCGAGAGCGCTTCTCAAACAAATGGAGGAACACTTAAATACCCTGGAGGCTAAAGTGTCGAAGTTTTAGTTGTTCGTTAAAATGTTGCATGCTGCCTCCTAGGTAGTTTTGGAAGTCGCTCAAACGACGGATGCGCGTAAGGGCTAGAGTTGTTGCAGACGCGTGATTTGGATAACGTGTTTCTCGTTCAAGCTCAGAGTAATAATTCGGAGAGTGCGACTTTTAAAGAATATGCCATTTGTTTCTTTTTGTATGCAAGGAATCATTATTCGTATTGGCACAAGACTCCAGTAGGATGATAAATATTATGTAGTAACATAGCCACAAAAGTGTGAAAAAAGTGTAGCCGGTTATGCTTTGACTTAATTTCAATAGTATACAGCATATTGTAAATTCCAAAAGAAGTGGTTCCCTTTACTTTCGGGGCCGCGGCTTTCTTAACAATCTGTACGGTATTGCAGGTAAGCAATTAAGTAATGTATAAAGACACATTTATTGCTTTTACACATATGACAAATTTCAGCTTAACCCTTTGGCTCCATAAGACGCATATTTGCGTAAAATATACCGCTTTTGCTTTTATGATTTATTTCTTGTTTACATTTTGTCACAAAGACATAATAATGTGTAAATAGCACTAAATGATGCTTTTTGCAATTTTTGCTAGTCTTTTGACCAAAGAACAACACCAAAAATGACACATTTTCGTGGTCAACTTTTTAATAATAAACATTGCCCAAAAATCAAAATTCTACATTTACAGCAAACCTTAAAGCCAGACCTTGGCATCTGGAGGAAAATTTTCCTCTCACTTCTTCCACAAGCCACGCTTTAGCCATTTTATTGGAGCCAATCTCGCGTATCTCAAGTTGTCTTGTTCACGCCCCAAAAGGATTCTGGGAAAGGCAACTATTCCACGAACATAGAACCCTTCCATTTCCTATTTCCAAGTTTTTTTTTGTAAGTGTCGGGCCACCCAGTACTACCAGGAAAATATGACGTCGATTGAACTTTTTACCAGTCAAAACTAGCCCAAATTGCCTTGGTAGGTCCTGGAATCCTTCCACATGGTTAGCAGAGAGACAGCTTCGGCCATCCACCGCCATATTGGCTACGAAGCAGATTTAGCGTCTCATTCAGCAAGAAACCGTCTCTCACCTCTGGCTTCTTTCAAAGGCTTTCCTTTACCCACATTCCAGCTTAAGGATGCCAGCCTGGGGGCCTTTGTGGAGGAAAATGGCTCGAAAAAACCTCATAAAGCGGCAAATTTACCACAATCAAGCTTGTTGACTCGGTAAACGAACAGCAGCCGCTAATGTGCGTGACGTCACACCTTTAGAGTGAGCCCACAGTGACACAAGCCCGCTGTTATTTCCATCGCAACTTCTTAAATGGAGAAGATTAGTCCTCCAGACTAATTATCACTAAAAATTTCCCAAAAAAATGCAATAAATTGGTACTCAAAGGGTTAATGAAGCTATAGGGGAGTGAAAAATGAGAAACACAAAACTTGTCCTCATTACTTTTATTCCTGACTTTTGATAAATATCAGGCAAAGTTAAGAGGTACCTACAGCTACCAGTATCTCTTCATTCCACTCTCATTACTCCTGCTAGAGTTTCGTTTTATTATTTATCTTATCCACAATGAAAACGAGTATCAGCAGTAGTCTAGTCACAACACCGGGTAAATATGCTTAGGTGTACGTACTTTAGCCACCTAATAGCGTATTATGACCTCTTTCGCAACGGCCATTGCCCGTTCATCTACCCAATTAAAGGAGAGGCCAAGTATTTGCAACAATTCGAATCTCAGAGCCCGGATCCCTCTATGCCATGGCTAATAATTATACCGTATTCATTGTGTCCAAAGAGTTGATGTCATTCCTTTCTAAAACTAAAACAACAAAAGCAACACGTCAAGTTCAGGAAGATGTTTCTTCACCACTTCCAAACTAGACATGTTATTTTGCCTACTGGTAGCTTGAAAGTAATTAACAGCTTTATGTATTTTAATGTATTTTAAGCCAGTGAAATTCAACAGCATGAGAGTTAACTCGCATGGAACATTTTCCTAAAACGGTGTAAGAGATCTTCTTTGAATGTTTTCCTAAACGTATCTCACTGGTTTTGTTTGTTGTGCTTAAACTAGACCTGAAGAAAATTCACATTACTTCCAACTTTTATCATCTCCGTGTGATGTATTCGAAATATAAAATGAATTTAAAAAAATCCTCTAAAATGTGAAATGTGTAAATCTTATGTATAGAAGTGTTGTTTTAAAGGGCGAAAAACATTTAAACCTAAACTGCTGTTCCCAGTGTTCGTCGGCGTCCACTTTCGCCAGCGAGGAGAGGATCGTGTTTAAATCGATCATGTTGACGTATAAAAATCTTTTACATATTAGTCTCGTTATATTAATTAACATAACAAGACCAGATTAAGAAGTTCTGGTTTCTGGTAAGAGAAACAAAACTGTTTTACGACACAGAAAATTGATGTCTTCCGTTTTAAGAAGTTTAATGTGGCTTTCGAAGATGGGATGTTTTGCCATTTTCCCCCGTTTCTCCCCTCTATTCGATTTGCTTGAAACCGATTAGTCCTAATGACCAGCCGTAAATAAACATTAACTGAAAAAAAAAAAAATGCTTCAAATAACTTTCTAGTTAATTATGTTTGAAAAGATGGGGACTTTAATTGTGTAACCTAAGGGCCTGTTTATATGGTCACGGGTACCCGAGACAGCCCTCCCCCCGAGTTACCCTTGGCGAGCTATTTTTCCACTTATTTCTTTGAAAAGTTCTACAAACCGTTTACATGAGATGGGCGAGACAACTCGGGTAGGCGAGACAACTCGGGTAGGCGAGTTGTCTCGCCTCGGCAGGTAGGGTAACCCTGGTAAAAGTAAAAGTAAAGTAATTTATTTAAGCTCGATAACGTGGGGAGTGGTTGCCCAATCTCCCGAGCCGGGGGCTCATGTAATAAACGCTCGAGCATTCCGGATCCAATTGGAATTTAGAAGTGTTGGTTTTTGAGGAGAGGGGAAAACCGGAGTACCCGGAGAAAAACCTCTCGGAGCAGAGAAGAGAACCAACAACAAACTCAACCCACATATGACGTCGGGTCCGGGAATCGAACCCCGGCCACATTGGTGGAAGGCGAGTGTTCTCACCACTACGCCATCCCTGCTTTTTCTCATGTAAACAATTTGTCTCGCCTACCCGGGACGAGACGGCCGAAAATTAAATATGCGCGTATGCGAAAAAACGTTATTTCGGTCCAATTTTTGAGTTAAAAAACGCAAATTTATTTCAAGGAATTGCATTTTAAAAGCCAGCATTACCCACAGTGATCAGATAGAGCGGGGAAGAAACTAATTCGGAGCTAAGTACGAAGCTAAGTTATGTGTGACACGTTATAAACGTCGAATTGGCTGATGGCTCACTGGCCCTTTTATGAAAAAAAATGAACATAGAAAGGAAATTTTCAATCAATATTGACGATATTCAATTAAAGAGCGACGAAATACAAAGAAAGAAGGGCAAATGAGGATTTGTAAATTTGAGACGTGCTTTGAATAACTAAGTAGGGTCAACTTTGTCTCGGTCACGCAATTCTCGTATAAACGCTCGGTAAAGTTGTCTCGGGGGGAGGGTTGTCTCGGGTACCCGAGACCATATAAATGGGCCCTAAGTCTCAGTGATATTAATTTGCGTCATGTCGTTTCAAATGTTCATCTATTCCCTTGAGAAGCTTTATGGCTGCTTCGACGTCTTTCCGAATACCTTCTCTTTCTGCTGACATCTCTCCGGCTCCTGCCTCATGGTTAACTAACAAGCGAAAGAAAAATCGTCAATTGTGTTCCTTCATTCGTTCCTTTGTTCGTTCATTGAATTGATCATTCATTCATTCATTTATTCATTACCTACCAACTAGAAGACTTTCTCAAGACTATCAGAAAGCCAGCACATAGAATAAGTATTACAAAACTGCCTATGAAGGCATTGCGAGTGCAAACTGTAAAATACGAAAATAGATGAGCACCAATCGCAATAGACGAAAGAATATGCCTAATCTGCAATAGAGGCTATATAGTGGACGAACGGCACTTCTTGATGTGTTGTCCAGGTTACCATAACATTAGAATTGAGCTACATTCTCACGTTTTAAAACATTAAATGATAACGATAAGATATGATATTTACTTCCCCTTAAAAATGTAACCACTTCAAAAAATAGTATGTATATACACACATTTAATGTTTCAGAACAGAAAAGAGATTCATTCATCCACCCATCATTCATTCATTCATTCATTCATTCATTCATTCATTCATTCATTCATTCATTCATTCATTCATTCATTCATTCATACATACAAGCTAAGAATGCTAAACGGTCGAGTCAGGGGATCAAGACGGAAAATTTACTTCATATCAGTATACCCGGGCAAGCACAATTGACTACGGAATAGCAAGCGAAGCACTCCAAAACTCAATACTAGGAAATCAGGTTCAACAATTAACTCCACATTCTGATCACTGCCCTATCGCACTCAAACTGGCTTCATCCGCTGGCAGTGTCACACACTGCGATTTCATTGACAACAAAAAAGGGGCCACTATAAAAATCGTATTACGAGATTCTGCTGGAAGCAAGATTCAAAAGACAAATTTACGAGTATACTATCAAGCTCTGATATTCAAAACAGGCTTCAGTCATTTCATTCTGGAAGCTACCGCTCAATAGATGAAGACATACGTCAGTTCAATGAAATCATACAAAAGCGGCGAACCTTAGCCTAATACCAACGAATAAACCCGAAAAAATACCAAAAAGGACAAACTGTGGTACGATAACTCTTGCAGACAAGTGAAGAAACTTTTACAAAACCTAGCAAAGAAAATAATCCCACAACACATCAGTAATTGCGACAGGGATTCTTTGCCCTCAAAAAGAAATACAAGTGGCTCGTGAAACAATTTCACAAAAGGTACAAAACCCAGCTATTAAGTGAAATTAACGCACTATAGCTAAGCTAAAAACGTAGCCAAGACTCTTGGAAACAAATAAGCAAACTTCGTAATAGCGACACAGCCGAAGAAAAAATGACCTCTCCTCGAAAACTGGGATAAAACACTTCCAATCACTATTATACCAAATCAAGAGGTGCAAACAGGATTTAATCCACACCATAGCAATGATGAAACTTTATCCGTACCAGACGATGTAATCTTCGATTCGTTCATTACTTATTCAAAAGCAGGAGGGAGGGGGCGTCTCCAAGGAAATCGGTGGTTCACTCCTCATTGCCAGTGTGACGTCACGTTTCGGTTGGATGATATTCAAAATGGCGCCCAAAACTTTCGAAGAAGGCGCTGTTAAAAATGAAGATTTTTCCATGGATATCCCGCTCAACCTGCTTACGTTTGCCAATAATGAGGTTTTATATGTTATCGGACTCCTTTATTTGGCTTATTTGTTGACCAAAACTCTAAAAAGTTGGATGAATTTTAACGAAACGTTTCTGTTTTCATTCACATTTGTCGTATGAACCTATAAGCCGGTTGAACTTTCGAGGGGCAATGCGCCGCAAGGAAAGGTCTTTTAGGCTCAAGAATAGGAGGTTCAGCAAAGGATATATTAGGATTTGTGTGCGTGGAGTTTCAGATCTTCACCTCATATGGTTCGCCATATCAATCTCCTCAAAGATCTGAAAGCGGTAGAACGGATAAAACAGGCGTATGCTATACCAGCAGATTTGGTAAGTGTTCTCCTTTTGCTAGTACATTTTTATTTTCGAGCCTTTACCTTAACTTGTAAATGATACCGTCTAAAGTAGTAGTTTTTACCAAAAAAATAAAACGGATTCAATTTAGGTATCCAATAATGCTACATAGCAGTGTAAATTGCTACCTTGATTTCTATTTCGTACTTAGGTACACATAATTTTCGTAAATTAAACTGGCAAGGAGCTTAGTACTGTCAATCCTATATTCTGTGGGAAAATAAATTCCTTAGACTTTTCTTTATTAGAAACCATTCTTTAAAATGAAATGTCTGACTTGCTCCAAGTGATCCTGATCATCTCCAGATTTTGGTGTTAGTGATCTGTCAAATTCTCTGTACTCCCATAATTTTGTTGTTTTTACCATTTGATAGTCATTTGATTTGTCAAAGAAGTCAGACATGTACAATTTTGTGGGTATAAATTGCTTTTCACTTTCAGTGAGCTCATCAAGTTTTTGGAAAAATGTTTTAAAATCATCTAACAGTTTAAAGTATTTGTCAAAGTCATCTTCACTATCACTGGTGGGGAAAGTACCTTTTTTTTTCAGAGCACCAATCATTTGTTTGAATGATTTCAGTTTGGATTGCTTAATGGGGTAGGTCTTCTACTTCTTCTCTCCTCACTGTCATTTGTAGTTCTGTTGGTAGATTGTGCGTTGATTTGTTTCCTTTTTGTTTCTTTGTGGGCCGTGTCTTTCAGGTGTACACAGAAGCATATAACCTTAAGGTTATATGCTTCTGGTGTACAGTATATGGATATACAGGTGTACTGTATATCCATGTTTCATTGGTGTTAGGTCCAGTCGTTTGATACTTTCACTTTCTGATAGCTTGATGGTTTCCTGTGTTTTCACCAAGTTGATCATTGAATCATTTACAAAAGTCACAGGGACAAAGTCAGTTAGTGGTTGAGGGGTCTTGTTGCAGCTGTTTTTCTTGGGAGCTGCAGTAAAATTCTCTATGCTGCAATCAGATACAAATGTTATTGGTACAGTTGGGGTTGGATTACACTTGCTGCAGTAAAAGTACCTTTAAGTCCGCTTTTTTCATGTTTGGTGGTATGGAGATGTTGTGGTGCTGAAGAATAGCTTTGATGTTCACCAGTTTGGTCTTATTGTCAGTAAGTCAAAGCAGTGTTTTGTGTTTTTCAACAATTTCTTTGATTACCGGTGTATGAGTTCAGCATGGGAAATCATGAGCTGTTCAGGTGAAGGGTGTTTTTGCAATGACCCTTGTGAGTCAATTTGGTATGACAAAGGTTTTTTCTTACTTTCAGCAATACCAATATTAATCAGTGTTGGATCCTTGATACCAGGACAAAGTGAAACATGTAAGTCATCAGTTGTTTTCAGTATCACATCAAGAGCAGATTTGAAAATATTTGGCTCAAAGATGATGTGTGGGAGTTCCCCACAATTCACCCTGTTCCCCAGGATTTGTACTGTAAAATGACATATGTCATCACTTGCAATAGATAATTTCGAGGGAAGGAAAAAGAAGTTTGGTATACCAACATCATTTGTTATATTTGGTTTAGAAATAACAACCTCCAGACTTGCATTGGTTGTTTTTTGAATTTGAAAATGTTATTGTCCACGGAAAGATGGCATGAAGAACAGATTGAAAGATTTTATATGCATGTGGGTGTAGAGGCTCAGAGAGATATTCTCCATGAGCATAGCATTCATTTTCATCGCTTGTCATTGGTCTGTATTCTTTAAGGAGCTGTAATAACCCCTCTGTAAAAATCCCTGCTTTTAATTGGGAAACTACAGGCAACTCATATTTTTCTTCTGTGTCATCAATCTTTTAATTTGATGTTTGAATGGAATCATCAAATCCTGCAGGTGGTTTAATGTCAGTGACAGGATCAGAGCCACTTGTGGGATTCTCACGTCTTTGTGCTTTTTCAAACATAATTTGAGCTTTCCTATACTCGGCCTCCTTTTTAACAGACTTAAGGAAGAAAGGCTGGCATGACATGCATATGTAGCTTACATGAGATTCATCATGAGAATCCATGTGTTTATAAAGGTCACCACAAAATCAGTTTTATTACCATTCTGTTCATCCAAAAAGTTACATGCCACAATAAACTGGTTTTTAAATACACTTATGTTTTTTTTTTTTTCAGGGAAGGTCGCTTGAAAGGCATACCTCATTTTTGCACTGTGAACATGTCACAATGCAAGGATTTACCTTTAGAATGTCAAGCTGGTCATCACTTTGAGATTTTGAGGAACTTTTACCTTTAGCAGGCTTATCCCTCTGGGCCCAGTTGCTCAAAGCATGGTTAGTGCTAACCATTGGTTAAGATGTATTAAAACCTATAGGTTGACATGGTTTTTAACCCTGGTTAGGGCTAACCATGCTTCTAGCAACTGGGCCCTGGATGTTAAACTTGCATATTGTTTATCACACACCCTTAGATTTGTGTTGTTTTCCTTGTTAACACTAAGGTCTTGAGGGCTACATTTCATTTCATACCTCCCAATCATGCAGTCAAATTTATGGGACCCTGCCTCATTTTCACAGCCCTTTAGGCAACCCTTTACACCTCCAGTTAAATGTCCATTCATGATTGCCACCCCTGTTATTTCCTTTAATGGCACAAAATTGTGCAAAGGTTTACCACAGTTTGATAGCCAGTATAAATCACTTGTTAACTAAAGTTAAATTTGTAATTAACTTGTGATTACAAGTCCAAAACAGTTGCATAATTATGGTGCAAAGGTAAAGGAGAGTGACTTTCCTGTTACATCTATAACCAAAATAGATGTAACAAATCTTTTAGACCTGAGGACCATACAAACATTCAACATTTTGACACAAGAATAAGCCAACATCAGACCAAGTAAAAGGTAGATAACTGGGAAGAACAGGGGAATGCCTGTGGAATCATTGGAGGTAGCATCAAAGTTTTCACCAACTGCTATTACAATGAGTAAAATGCCTGCTGAGTACATGGTAACAGAATAATGTTTGGACACCGCCAACAGGGTTTGTCTATGAGTAGTACCAAGGTTTAACAAGATGCTGTAATAAAGCAAGAGACATGTGGTCATAACAGTGGAGAGAAAAACTTTTGATGCCAGACTCCAAAAATATTGCACAAGGGTGAATTTTGATTGTGGCTTGACAGGTAAACAAGTTTTGTAAAGTGGTTCAAGTGGGGACAAAAACAACCTCAGAAGAACAACTGTAGGGCACAGTATGATTTCCAATATGTAATTGAGTCTTTGTTGTACTTGACAATTTGCTTTGAACATGTTCTGCACATCATTTCCCAGTTCATTAGGACAAAAATTGTGATCACAATACACATACATGTAATAGTAAAAG
This sequence comes from Pachyseris speciosa, assembly GCA_016490735.1. Lineage (NCBI taxonomy): Eukaryota > Metazoa > Cnidaria > Anthozoa > Scleractinia > Pachyseridae > Pachyseris > Pachyseris speciosa. The sequence goes on along the minus strand of JAEMWC010000003.1, from coordinate 2,762,492 downwards.
TTGAATAAAATAAGTTTGCAAGGATAGTATGATGGAATTGCCTTAATCTAAACCTGCAAAAAAAAGAAGCTTAATAACAATAACAGTAACCTTTCAACTACACCCAAATTTGAAACCATGTGTTTGTAGAACACCAGCCACACTGTACTGGAGTGGTGTTTTTTTAGTTGGAGTATGATAGTCATCAGAGGTGATGTAAAGGCTATAGGGCAGCCTTGTAAATTTTGGAAAGCATCGCGAAAGAGCTGTCATTATAACATGGCGATGCAGCACTGTTATTACACCATGCATAATGTAGTGGCATTGTTCAGGAACAAGCCAAGTAAGGTCACACTAAATTGTAAAACAAAATTGCTGTGACCAAAAATAAAAGTAGTACCATATTTTTATTCAACATCCTTTGTTGGTTTGTTTTCTGCAGTTATATAATTATATAACAACTAACTGATATATTTGATTGCACTACTTTGTAACTCTTGTTTGTAACATTTATTATTTTCTGATCGTTTCTATTCTTATTCTTATTATATTCTAATTGTATAACGTTTTTGTTTTGTTTTTGTATTTATTTCTTTGTTATAATTATAGAGTAAGTCTTATATTATTCAGTAAAATAAGTGTTATGGTATCTTACCGTACAATTCAACAAAATGCAACGACAGCACAGGGTATATACACCAAATTAATGACAAAACCAAATAATACCAAACCCAGATAATTCCTGGGTGCCTACTGCCATTTCTCAACGAACACTTACAGCAACATGAACACGGTAAGCCAACCCAACAATTGCGGCAAAGAGCAAAATACAAAACTCCACAACATAAGCCAACAATCGAACCTCACACCCACAGCAACACCGGTATTGAAGCCAACCCAACAATTGCAACAGAGAGCAAACTCACTGCAACACGAAGTTTCAAGACTGCTTCAAGATTAAAGGTAACAAAATGCACATTAACAGCGTACAAATACCACCAAAACAACAACAAAGCAAAGAAGATAAGACACAAAGTTAATAGTCCCAAGCAAAGGCTTGAAAACTGCAAAGAGAAGTGGTCAAGGACCGCCAACAATCGTTCAAACTTCACAGAAATTTGTGGGGTAATCAACACGCTCAACTCAAACGGATTGATATGAAGAACGGCTGAATCAATCGACACAGAATAACAAAAAATAAAAACGTAAATGATCAGTGTATGAAACCTCCTTTTATGGAGGCTGATGGTTACGTACTTTTAAAGAAAAGTCCAAATGTTTTACGTTGACTTCGGTGGTACCGCAGGCAAGATGGCGGTCCTGCTACGAAACCCGCAACACAAACACAACAAGAATACAAAATTACACGCACAAAAAATACACGAGTTTAAACAAACAGCTAAAAACAACAACAAAGCGTACAGACTTACGATCAATTAGCGAACAAAAGCGATATTAGCTCTAGTATTTTGTCTTTCGTAATCACTGTTGTCCTTACTTCTATGGCGTCCTCACGCTAATCTTCACAAGCCAAGCGGAGGCGCTAATCCTTTGCTATGTGACGTCACACTGGCAGCGAGGAGTCGGTCAAGCTAGGCTATCAAAGAACAATAGAGTCGCCCCCTCCCTCCTGTTCAAAAGAGATACACGAACATTTATCAAAGCTGAAAACCAAAAACAGCATCTGGTAGAGACTCGATATCATTTGTTACCTTCAATAAAAAATATCAATAATGTACTTGAAAACGGCGTCTTCCCAACTGAAGCTGCTTAGGTAAATTGTTTATATCAATATTACAATCTCGATTAAATAAATATCCAGAAATACATAATGTTCTCAGCCCAGAACAATTTGGATTCAGACCAAATGCTACAACTACAGATAGTCACTTCATCCTACAACAAGTCTTACATAGCTATACCAACAGCACAGGAAACTCTACGTCTGCTTTATATATTATGAGAAAGCCTACCACTACGGTACCACATGTACCACTACGGAATAAAGGGAAAATTTTATAGAGTTATAAAATCTACACACTAATCGATTCAAAACTGTGTAAAAATTGAAAACAAGCAATGAAAACGTAAAGTTTGTGGGATGTGGCTGGAGTGAATAGGATACTTGAGCCTGAGCATTAGCTATGCCATGCTGATGAGGCCTAACAAGGCCGAAATAGCGCTAGCTGTCCATGGATGCTAATGCTTAGGCTCAATCTTTGCTTTGGTAGATTTAAGGGGTAATGCCCGCTACCATGTGGCCTTAGTGCCCTTAGAGTGTTACCGTTACCGTTACCGTTACTGTTACTGTTATCCATTCATTAATTCATTCATTAATTCATTCATTCATTCATTCATTCATTCATTCTAACATGAATTAGTTTATTATCGTGAATTGTAAAATTAACACTACTTTTTGTTATTTTAAGTCGTTAAAATTTTAGACTCTTTATTGTAAATAGAACATTACCTCCCTTGTGAGGGTAAGGCACAATCAAAAGATATACTGTTACTGTTACTGTGACTGTGACTGTGACTGTGACTGTGACTGTGACTGTGACTGTGACTGTGACTGTTACTGTTACTGTTACTGTTACTGTTACTGTTACGATTCATTCATTCATTCAATCATTCAATCAATCGAAAACACTGGAAAATACTTTAGCAAGGACCTCCGTTGCAAAATAGAAGAGCCGGATCCTGTAATAGATCTACCCAGCTATACAATTGTAAACTAGAAAACGGTAAAAAAAAAACAAGCAAGGCTGGTTACACGGCTAGGAATATATATATTTAAACCAATATTTCGGGAGGCACAGCCTTCCTTCATCAGAGTGTTACATATTATGACCCTAACATGAAACGACGTTACAATTTAAAAAAAGTTGTAGATGTAACATGATATCATAATAAAGGTAAACAGTACAACGTAAAATAAAAAACGTTACAGTTTGAAAATTTGAAAAAAACGTAACATGAAAACAAAAAGAAAGGTTTTATATTTCTTCTTTTCTGTTGATTCGTAACGGTTCAAGAGTTTGACCTCTATCAATTAGATATGCTTCTCTGGCTCTTTGTACACCGTCACGATTAGATTTGGACATTTCTAGTGGAATTAGTTGCATGTCAGAAGCGCTGTGACCGTCAGAGAGAAAATGTTGTGATACTGCAGTGGGTTTAGAGCTGTTGGTTTGTTTGTCAACTGTTCTACGATGTTCGTTGAAACGGCCCTTTAGTCGCCGTTTAGTTTCGGCTATGGAAAGGTCTATTAAGAAGAACATCTAAAAACATGCTTAAACTTCTTAAACGTCAATGCTGAGAACAGTTACAACGCTTAAGAGCAGAATTCATGGACACTCTGGATAAGCTTAAGACTATATCTTCTACTTCTACATTTGAACATAAAGATTCTGCTGCTGAACTGTCCATCGAACTTCAAACTAGACACGGTCGTAAACTATCTTTAGTCGGTAGGTTTGTTTCTCCTGGTATTTCTCGTACACGTCATAGTAATTCTAACCAAGTTAACCGTTCTAATCCACCACTTACGCCATTAAACCCTGACACCCATCCACCCATCACTACATACCACACCAATCACGCTCACGAACAATCTGTTTAGCAATTCTATCATCACCCCTCTTCTTCCATCCAAACCCAAACGTAAACGCAGACGCCGCCGCAAACGTAAAGCCAACAACAATAGATACTGGAGACGCGACAACAAAAACACCCAACTTGACACTAATGCTGTCATCAACTTAAGCAGCGTCACTCTCACTCACGAAGAGACCCAGTTACTTGCTAGAGGTATCTCCTTCTGCCCCACGCCACGCAACATCAACAGGACTGAGGTTAGAGCTGATTTCAATGAATTCAGCAGACGTATGCGACTACTCGAATTTTTTCATGACTATCCCCCTCAAAATAACCCCAATCCATTCCGTCCTAAAAGCACGTGGACCCCTCCACCTCACAGAGATCCTGCCCTTGACACCTTTTTAGACGGTGTGGAATATCACCTCTTCAACATCAAACCATCTCTTATACGTGACAACCTAACCGCACGCGAACGACATGATTGCAAACTACTTAGCAGACGTACTGACATTATCATTAAATCCGCAGACAAGGGATCCGGTATAGTCATCATGGACCGGGATTGGTACATCAACGAATGCCTACGACAGCTTAACGACACTAAATTCTACAAGACTCTAGATAAGGACATCACTGATGACATCAAAAAACGCATACGTATTTACGTACAACGCATGCACCGTGACCAAATCATTGACGATGACACTAAACGTTTTTTAATACAAACCGATACTAAGACCGGACGTTTTTACATTTTACCCAAAATTCACAAACAGGGTAACCCTGGACGCCCTATTGTTTCTAGTAATGCACATCCAACAGAACGAATCTCACAGTTCGAAGACTATCATCTCAAACTTCTCGTACAGACTACCCAATCATTCATAAAAGACAACACTCAGTTCCTTAACAAACTCGAAAATCTCGGACAACTGCCCAACAATGCCATTCTCGTTACACTTGACGTTTCTTCACTCTACAGCAACAGCCCATAACGAAGGCATCAATGCGTGTCGTTACTTCCTCAACTCACGCAAACGCACTACCTCCACTATCGGCACTGAAACTCTCTGTGACCTCATAGACCTCATACGTATGATACTCACTATGAACAACATTACTTTTCATTCAACGACAAGCACTACTTGCAGGTACACGGCACTGCCATGGGAACTAGAATGGCACCATCTTATGCCAATCTTTTTCTCGCCAAACTCGAGACAGACGCTTAATCACATACCCCATACCAACCGCATACCTGGTGGCGCTTTATAGATGACATTTTCATGATATGGACACACTCAGTAGACGATCTCAACACCTTCACCACGTATCTCAACAGCATTCACCCTACAATTAAATTTGCTTCCAATTATTCTTTCTCATCCATACCCTTTCTGGACGTCAACGTGTCACTGAACAACGGTAAAATCACTACTGATCTTTACACTAAGGCTACTGACAAATATCTCTACTTGTTACAATCCTCTTGCCATCCCAGACACAGCAAAAGAGCTATTCCATTCAGTTTAGCTCTCAGACTTCGACGCATCTGCTCTTCTGACGAAACTTTCGCACTCCGTCTTAACGAACTTAAGTCTTATCTCAACAAACGTGGGTACAATCTCTCTTTCCTCAACAACGAAATACAACGCGTTTACAACATTCCACGTACCGAAGCACTTGCCCCCAAACAACGCAATTCCGATACTAACCAGCCTACACGTGTACCCCTTGTCATAACGTACAATCCAGCTATTCGCTCCGTATCATCTATTATTCGCAAACACTTCAACATTTTATCTTCATCTCCCCGCTGCGCTAACGTCTTCAAGGCTGCCCCTCTTGTTGCTTTCCGACGTTCTAACAATCTTAACGATCTATTGGTCAGTGCTAAACTACGTAAACCTGCTAAAAATAATCAACCCCTTGGTCCCTTTCGCTGTGGCCACAACTGTTTAACATGCAACTACATAACTAATGGACTTACAACCTATAATTTTCATTCCACCGGCGAATCATCACATTGACTGTAATTCCAAAAATGTCATATACATGGTACAATGCAATCACTGTCACAAACAATACATAGGCGAAACTAAACGACGACTAAAGGACAGTTTCAACGAACATCATAGAACAGTTGACAAACAAACCAACAGCTCTAAACCCACTGCAGTATCACAACATTTTCTCTCTAACGGTCACAGCGCTTCTGACATGCAACTAATTCCACTAGAACTGTCCAAATCTAATCGTGACGGTGTACGAAGAGCCAGAGAAGCATACCTAATTGATAGAGGTCAAACTCTTGAACCGTTACGAATCAACAGAAAAGAAGAAATATAAAACCTTTCTTTTTGTTTTCATGTTACATTTTTTTTCAAATTTTCAAACTGTAACGTTTTTTATTTTACGTTATATTGTTTACCTTTATTATGATATCATGTTACATCTACAACTTTTTTTTAAATTGTAACGTCGTTTCATCTTGGGGTCATAATATATAACACCCTGATGAAGGAAGGCTGTGCATCCCGAAATATTGGTTTCAATATATATATAAAAATATATATATATATATATATATTGGTTGGGTTTCAAATGGAGTTATAGGCTTTCCCTGCCTTGTCACCTTGAAAGTAAAATTTCCCGGGATGCCACGTCTTCGATCGTGTAAATCACATCTTCGATTACCGTGTTGCCAGCATGGTTGTCCTGATAGTGTAGTGGTCATCACACCCGACTAGTATACGGGGGGACGTGGGTTCAAATCCCGCTCAGGGCAGATTTTCTTTCAAACATTTACTCAATTAAAATATGATTATTTGGGGTGTGCAAGGTTAGGGTTTCCTTCATATACAATTTGATTAATTAAAATTAGCCTGTATCCGTAATTGGATCCTCCCTTGTCATCCGCTAAGTTGACTTCGGTCGTGTATTAGTAATTGATCCTTAGTTGGGTTTCAAATGGAGTTATAGGCTTTCCCTGCCTTGTCACCTTGAAAGTAAAATTTCCCGGGATGCCACGTCTTCGATCGTGTAAATCACATCTTCGATTACCGTGTTGCCAGCATGGTTGTCCTGATGGTGTAGTGGTCATCACACCCGACTAGTATACGGGGGGACGTGGGTTCAAATCCCGCTCAGGGCAGATTTTCTTTCAAACATTTACTCAATATAGGTACTGCTTTTTTTATTGGATCGCAGGCTCAAGCAAGATTAACTTAACCAAAACGAGGCTTAATTTTCCGTGCGCTTTCTGCGGCTCGTAATTTCACATTCAGTTGGTTTCTTTATTTTGACCAAAACAACATCATCTTCTTCGAAGTTTTTCTTTTATCAAGAAATCAAGAAAAGATCAAGAACAGATACTCCGGAAGGTGAATTTTCAAAGGAAGAGCAAGTCATTTGTCTCAGGAAACGCTTAAAACTTGGATAGACTTGCATAATCGATGCCCAGATTGTGTGGTTGAAAAAAAAATGATTCAAGGCTTCAAAGGCTTTCACTTTACCGCGGCATCTCGCAGCTCACCAAGAAAGGTCACTTAACAGTTCACCGGCGTTAATGGAAGGAACGAGTAGCTCAAAGTTAGTGGAAGAAGTTCTTTCTTTGGACAAACCGTTTGCTATTTTTCCGGCAGATGCGTGTTTTAACTAAAGTGGATTCGTATTTTCAAGTGGTACCAACCTCTACAACACAGGTGACTGAATTGAAGCTTAACATTTTGTTTAATCGTTGTTACTTTTGTTTAGGAATGATATTTGTGTTTTTCTCTCGACTGGATATAAATAACAATCATCTCTACTCGTTTTGTACGCAAAGAAGTAGTTTAATTGTTTGTTTGTTCTGAGTTTTACTTGCGAGCGAAGGAGTGTCAGTTTACTCCGCTCGGCTGGCTGTTTTTAGTGTTTTTCGACGTCGGTGTCTGAACAGCGTTAAAAAACTTTTGCCCTTATCTTATTAACAAGTCATCGCAATGAGTCCTCGTAAAATTAAGCATTAAGCCCAGGCTAAACGATCAACACTACATCCAACATCGTGCTGGAAGAGCATGTTTGACCGTTTAGCATTGAAATGCATTGAAATGGCTTTCCATGTTTGATCCAGATCAAACGTTTTCATCCGACATTTCGCTCTACGAACACATGTTCGTTTAGCCAACCCAACCAAGAAAGTGCATTGTCAGTAAAAAGCAAACCAAATGAAGCACATAACGTCAAAATTTCAGCGTTAACACGCAAAAATCGTTCTGTGTACTCGCTTTGTTTTGTGTTTGGTTAAACATTGTTTGTTTCTCTGCTAGCAGAGCAGTTCTCGCCGGCAGAGACCTCTGCTAGGAAGGAAATTGTTTGCCGGTTAGTCGCTCAACGTTATGTTTGTCAAACACAATGGTCAGGAGACTGTTTGATCGTTTAGCCGGGGCTTTTAGTATTACTTGGGTTCTGCTTCAAGAGGACAATTTCAGCAACTTCTAAAAATGCAAGTGATGTTAATCCTTAATTTTTCTCGGCCCCATGCGATTACCTATCCAAACCATCGGTTTGTTTCCCTTTTCTCTTTTTTCTGACATTTAAGCTTATGTGAAAATTGCTTAGTAATTCTTATTAACGTACTACGAAATATGTTTGTTACTTGTCTAATGTTTTGTGGTTTTTGAACCGCGGTCAATTCCTGCTGACTGCTCTAAACACAAAATATTGGCGCAAGGAAAGCCATGCGAAATTGCTCAATACCAGTAAATAAAACAATAACCATGGAGCTCCGCTTTTAGCCTTGGCTAAATCCATATATAATAAATAGATAGATAGATAGTTAGATAGATAGATAGATATATGTTTGTTACTTGTCTAATGTTTTGTGGTTTTTTGAACCGCGGTCAATTCCTGCTGACTGCTCTAAACACAAAATATTGGCGCAAGGAAAGCCATGCGAAATTGCTCAATACCAGTAAATAAAACAATAACCATGGAGCTCCGCTTTTAGCCTTGGCTAAATCCATATATAATAAATAGATAGATAGTTAGATAGATAGATAGATATATGTTTGTTACTTGTCTAATGTTTTGTGGTTTTTTGAACCGCGGTCAATTCCTGGTGACTGCTCTAAACACAAAATATTGGCGCAAGGAAAGCCATGCGAAATTGCTCAATACCAGTAAATAAAACAATAACCATGGAGCTCCGCTTTTAGCCTTGGCTAAATCCATATATAATAAATAGATAGATAGATAGTTAGATAGATAGATTGATATATGTTTGTTACTTGTCTAATGTTTTGTGGTTTTTTGAACCGCGGTCAATTCCTGCTGACTGCTCTAAACACAAAATATTGGCGCAAGGAAAGCCATGCGAAATTGCTCAATACCAGTAAATAAAACAATAACCATGGAGCTCCGCTTTTAGCCTTGGCTAAATCCATATATAATAAATAGACAGATAGATAGTTAGATAGATAGATAGATAGATAGAAAGATAGATAGAAGATAGATAGATAGATAGATAGATAGATAGATAGACAGATAGATGGATAGATGTATGGACAGACGAACGGACCGCTGGATGGATGGACGGACGGATGGATAGAAGAATGGATGGATGGAGAGCCGAACGGACGGACGGTCGGATGAATACAATAGAATAGACTAGAATACGTAGAAAAAATTGGTAGCTGCAGTTGCGTTTTTCCCAAATCCGTAAACTGTTACAAGTACAGTAAAAGTATATACAATCATACAATGACAGCTACCAGTTGGCTTGTTATCCCAGTTGGTAGAGCCTTGCACTGGTATCGCACAGGTCATGAGTTCGATCCTCGTACAAACCTGAATGTTTTTCTACGCTTAATTTCACTGCTGCTTAAGTAGTGTTAATAACTGCGATGATCATTCACATATTCGTGAATATTTAATGTTGGAATAATTCAATTTTATATAGAGAGACTGAGATCTTCTAATCAGTTACTCTTGAAAGCTCATATGGACTTCATGCACTTCATATTGTTATTTTTTCACTGGCTATGCCTCTGTGTAGGCAAAACTATTCGCGTAAAAATCAGTTCTAATGTGGGTGCCGCTAAGATTAAGTCCAACCTTGATGTTCTAAGATGATATACAAAGGACCTTATGTTTCTTGAAAATATTTCCTTTAGATAAACAGGGGACATGTCTTTCATAATTTTAAACATCACTGGGATCTTTGTTTGTTTCTTTGTTTTTGTTTTGTTTTGTTTTGTTTTCGTCCTCTGTCTGAGATTAGACCAACCGAGTCTGTTTCATAATTGAATCAGTAGGCGTCACGTAGTGCGCCCCTTTAATAATTACTTCCGACGTTTATTCATGAGGTGGCCACTGGTGTCATCAAAATAAGTACTACTGTAATCAAATTACATCTCAACAGTGCTCAACAGTGGATGGATGGATGGATGGATGGATGCAGAGAGATACGGGAGTGCCAGACCATTTAAAATAATATTCTCTCGAGCTCGTTGCTTCAGAAATTAACCTAGACCGATTCTCCATGAATACGGGTAGATCTTTTTAAATAGGAGGCATTAAATTGGAGCTATTGCAAATTAGCCACATGTGCGTGTCGCCTATAGTATCACAAACAATACAGTTTTATGTGAAATTGGGTTCAATTATTGCCCTGTAAATGTTAATCAGGCTTTTTACCTTTAGTACAAGTTTGATCGTTTTTAAGAAGTTTCGGGTGACTTTCTGTTGTATGCTTTAAGCCAAGAGATGTTACAGATCTTGTTCACTCATTCCAAATCGGTGTCAACAAAGGCAGCGCTGTCACCCTCGAAACTAGCTCATTTTTATATTGAATAGATGTATCGAAGAAGCGCTTTACAACGTATTGAATCGAGTCCATAAGATACGAAAGTTTGTCATTATATAATTTGTTTGCGTTGGTAATGCACCATGTGGAAGAAAATGTTGTAAGCTGTCTCTGCGAAAAAAACTGTTTTCATGACGTCACCGTAGTACATCAGCCATTCAGTGCCAGCCAGTGTGTAGTGCCATAATCAAGATTAACCTATGCTACTATTCTACATTTTAGCGGGAAATCATATGAGCAACCTACTATAGAAAATTATGACAAGAAACTTACGATCTTTTATCGTTATTAAAGTTTCTTTGTATTTTAGCGGGTCCGGAGGGCTTTTTCCGGACCAGCTCACATGACTGGCCTTTCCATGTTTTCTATAACACTGAGTCAGCGGGATCGGGCGAGTCATACGATAAGCAGACGCAAATGCCAGAGGAAAAAAAAAAACAAACAAACTAAACAATAATTCTGGAACTACAGTTCTGGGCTTGGCTAAATGTATATACTTTGCGTTTTACCACTTTCTACTTATGATGTCTTGCTGACTGATAAGCAAAATCTAACTTTACCGTGCGTAGTTTGAAGATGTAATAAACGCAGTAATGAGAGAAAAATATCCTTGCAATGGTCTCACTATATTTATTCGTTCCTTAATGACCTTTCTTCCGCTACTTTAAATTAATATTACAGCCGAAATTGAGAAAACCTGATTTTGTTAATTAAGCTGGAACTGAATAATAAAGTGAAATATAATTACTCTAAACTTACCTGATATGAAGAAGTTATCGTTTGGACCAGTCTCCAAATATCTGAGCGAAGAAAATTCAAGCAATTCGCGAGTACCTTTCGATCCTTGGAAAAGAGCACTCCAACTTCCCTGCGAAATTCGAACTTTTTCACCATGATCAGCGATCTGAGTTTGTCCATTGACTGGTAATAGGAAGCCGTATAGTGGTCCAACAACATTCCTTCAATTTTCATTCAATTCAGGTCTTGAATCACGTCTTCAATCCTGGTGTATACTAAGAAGAAACAAATAATTATTATCATTTAGATACCTCGTCTCCATTGTACACCTGTATGCCATCTAGAAAAAGAGAGACACGGTTGAACAAATTGTCTCGTCGTAGAAAACAGTTAAATATCCCTTGCAGATTGGGCTGAGACCCCGGGTTATTAGATCGAAACTACGACCCGATCAGACAGCTGCGTTGTACGTACTAGACCGTAACCAGAAGAATAAGCACTCAATGTCAGAGAAAATGTGAACGCAGCCCTACTTTGATTTTCCCACTATTGCATTCCTAATACCTATTTGGATGTTATAATAACACCTAAAAAGTTGTTTTAAAAATTGCACCACCTGAGAACGAAGCTGAAACAGAGTTTCCTGTACCCAAAATGGAAGTCGTACGCGTTTTCTAGTATTCATAATCATTTCATTCGTACAACGTAAGTTATGTCTAATAATATACTGATACCGTGATTTAGGCCTTTAAAGTAAGTCAAAAATTTAAAGAGGATATATACCTTCAGGATCGGCACCTTCATGCAGTGCGTGCTCGTATTCTACTCCATTGTTTAACACTCCAACCTAATAGTAGAATTAAAAATTTGAGGTAATGTACATGACGCTTTTCAGGATTTATTTTCACTACTTCTTAAGTAGTGTTCATAACTGCGTTAATCACGCACATATTCATTCATTTTCTTTAATCCGCAGTGCATCCCTCACTAGTATATTACGAACCACCAAGATGGCCTGCTCCCAGTTGGCTTGTTAGTTCAGTTATTAGACATTCGGGGGTAGGCAAAATAAAGGCTCCTTATACCTCTTCCAGGCTAAAGAGAGTGAATCTCATTTCCCACCTCCCGTGCGCCCAAGTGTCTCGCGTTAGTCTAGACACAATTTTAAATTCATACGGAAATACCAGCTGGTCAGTACATACTAATTGTTGTATTGAAACAAGCCTCTATTCCAGCAAGACTACTTGGTGTTAGTTCTAACGACACAGCCTTTAAGGATGAGGTAACATTAGCTGTAAAGATTGCCATGACGACCAGACCCAACATGATCCAGATGATGGAGAAAATGCGAGCAATAATGGACTTCGGTGATTTGTCACCGTACTTGATAAACACCAAAAGGACAAAAATCGAGAAATAGTTCTATTTTTGTTGTCATAGTTTGTTTCAAATTTTAGTACGCATTAGAAAATGAGACAATTTGAACATCATTTTCTGTTGAGACTGAGTAGGGACGATTAGTTAAAAGAGTGCTATTATATCGCTGCAAGTTTTATTTGTTAATTTTTCACCTATCCCAGTCCTTTGGAATGAATTGAAATTGGACAGGGTATTGTCTCATGTCACCATCTTAGCGACGACTTTCCTCGCGGCATGTTATGCACTTTGTGGCTTCTTGGCTATCTTATTATAAGGATTTTGTATTTTATTCGGCTAAAGCTAGTAAAGAGCAGTATGCTAGCTTCCCATCGAAACTGGTGGTGGCACAGACTCTCTGTTTCTGCATCTTTGTCACAAAGGCGTTGGGAATACTACAACACCATGCACCCAGTCACGTTTAAGATTAGTTTTGGTATTTGATTTGCTTTCGGATAAGTGGGGATTGAATGCCGGGAGCACAAGGAAAAGAACACGAGAGAAACATGTTATTTATGGCAAATGGAAAATGCCACCCGGGAAAACCATTTTCCTTACTAGCCTAGTCTGTTAAAAGTGGCGATGAGCTGAATTATTTCTTGAACTCTCGGCTTCCTGGAAAAGTGGCTTTCGCCCAGAAGAGGAACTATGTGCTAATTTATCGGCGGTATTTCTTTCTTAAACGTTAGACTATTCGATTAAAGCATAATAATGATCATGCGTTAGTATCCATCCAAAACTGGTAGGGATCCTGGGTAATCATCAGTCCAATGTTCGTTTAATTTAGCAGTAAATCAATTTGTTTAATTATTTGTCAAGCAACTGTAAAATTGGTTATTCCTACCCCACTGTGGTCATGGAAAACTCCATCCCATGATCCTTTGATGAACGATAGTGGAAACTCTTCACTGCTCCAATACGTATCCTGTAAACACAAATTAGAATAATCGCTCAGTAGTCTGGCCTTGATATGTATGATTTGAGTAGCTTTCACAATATCGGTCTTTCACTCTAGATAACAAACTCGGGCGTCCTTGTTAGGACTTTAATTCATCATTATCGTTATCATTATCATTAGAGAAAATATAGTAAATGACATAGCTCATCGTTAATCATTCAATTTCAAGTCTTAAAATCCATCTTTGGGAATTAGTTTTTTAGGGATAATATGACTGGTTGAAGGTATTAGTTCAGCTTTACTTAAAATAAGGAAACTTCGTCTACGGAGATTAATTTCGATATTTTCACAATAACAACCATTGATGCTATTTCAACGCACGAGGAGCTAGATTGTTGAATTGCTAAATTTATCTCTTCAACCCCCGCCCCGTTTGGTTTTAACACAGGTAACTCACAAACCAAAAACCTATTAACCATTAAAAATGAATTAGCAATGTGGGTGATTTTCGCGCCAATATTATTCTTTAATTTCAACACGCGCGTTGAAATACCTACCAAGGCCCACATGATGACACCAGCGATTACCATGGGGAGCATAGTTACAGCGAACAATGGCCAAGCCTTAACAACTGCCTCCAAGACAACACGGAGTGCCTTAACGTCATTTTTGGTTATGATGTACTCCGTTCCAGGATAGTCATCGACTTTGAAGAAAAGAAATTCACTGTATCGTGGACTGGCGGGATGTTCAAATATGGGGGCAGCAATGTGAACTTTGTTTTACCGTAAAAGGTCAAGCATCTCGAGCTCGTTGTCAACTCTCAAGGTATTCACATCGAACAATCTCCCTCCCGAACCGCATTCCCACCTTGCGTGCCTCTGTAAAGCGTCTGTTATCAGTCCTTGCGGTATATAGTCTAATGAGCCATTTGAAGGTAACGTTAGATATGGAGGTTTCAAAGTCCAGACTAAAGTCAGGGGTAATCTTAGCGATCCCTTGTCCTCTTCGCCTTCAGAAGAATTACTGGAATTTGATGTAGGCTGGAAGTTAATGGCAGCAAATGACAGCACGATGATGATGTACCGCATTGTAAAGCTGAAATAATCATATGACAAAAGAATCATAACCACAAGAAAGATTTCCTTCTCACTCGTTTTACCCAGGTTGCATTTGCAAATAAACAAGGTTAACTATAATAATAATAATAACAATAATAATAATAGTAATGATGAAGATGATGATGATTATGATGATGATGATGGTAATGATAATAATGAAAAAATTTATTAGAAAATGAATAATTCTTAACAAAGTCTTGCGCACTCTTAAATTTTATGTACACTTTCAGCAAAAAAAAATTTTCGTATTCAAATTCTTGTGGTATTAGGCTAGACATGTTTAACGTGATGCTTTATAATAAAAATAATAATAATGATGATGGTAATAATGATGATGATGATGGCAATAATGATGATAATAATAATAATAATAATAATAATAATAATAATAATAATAATAATAATAATAATAATAGCGGAGCTCCGACGGCCCGAAGGGCCGTCAAGCGGAGCACCATGCCTATAGAAACCCGTCAACTGCTTTTCTCATGGTAAAAATGGCTAGCGGTATTGCTCGTGGGCCCGTACGCACGACGACGACGACGACGACGACGACGACGGAGTCGCCCAATAATTAATAATATCCTAATAATAATCATAATAATCCAACATGGCGGCCATACTCCACCTGGCCCAGCTGACCAGCTACTTTACGGCGTACATCTTTGATACTGGACATCCATCTTACAGCCAATTGACACCTGTCAAAGCAAGGTATCCGCTGACCAGTGTAACGTGACCATATCGCGGGCTCAAGTTAAGACCTCATCGAGGTCAGCTGTTTTTTTGAAGTTGACCGCTGACCAGGTACTTGCTTTCGATTGGATCGCAGGCTCAAGCCAAGTGTGGGACACCCAAACCAAATCGAGGCCGTTAAAATTTTTCGCGCGCTTTCTGCGGCTGGTAATTTCACATTCAGTTGGTTTCTTTATTTTGAGCAAAACAACTTCATCTTCTTCGATCGAAGTTTGTCTTTCGCGTAAAAAGCATAAAGATCAAGAACTTGTCAAAAGATACTCCGGAAGGTGAATTTTCAAGTGATGAAAGGAAGGACGGAAGATTTTTCTCAGGAAAAGCTTCAAAGATTGTGCGGTTGAAAACAGTATAATTCAACGCTTCAAGGGCTTTCATTTCACCGCGGCATCTTGCATCTCACCAAGAAAAGTCACTTAACAGTTCACCGGTATTAATGGGAAGAATGAGTAGCTCAAACTCTGTGGAAGAAGCTCTTTCTTTGGACAAACCGTTCGCTATTTTTGCGGATGCTTGTTTTTACTTTACTGAAGCTTACGCATTTTCAAGTGGTAGAAACCTCTACAACACAGGACAGTGAGGTAAATGAAATAAATAGAAGCTTAACATTTGGTTTAATCTTTGTTACTTTTGTTCAGGAATGAAACTTGTATTTTTCTCTCGAATGGATATAAATAAAAATCATCTGTACTCGTTTTGGACGCAAAGAAGTAGTTGAATTGTTTGTTTGTTTTGTTACGTTGTTTTCTTTGCAAGCGAACGAGTGTTTTTACTCGGCTTGGCTGACTGTTTTTCGACCTTGGTTCCTCACAGTAGCGTTAAGAAACTTTTGCCCTTATCTTATCAACACGTAATCGCAATGAGTCCTCGTAAAATTAAGCATTAAAGGGGGAGACTCGAGCTCGAGTAAAAATAAAAAATCCGATCAAATGCATGTGCATGTGCACTTCTCAAAATCTGACATTAAGTTGTCAAAATGCTGCCAAAACAGTCAAAACCCAGCGCGCTTCACTTCGTCAAGTCTTTAAGAGATCTTCGTCGAAAGCAGCCTGTAAACAACAATTAAGTTTCGCCGTCTTTAAACATGTCGTTTGTTTGAACCGGTAAGAATCAGCGTTTGGATGTTAAAAACAGCAAAATGGGTTGACTGGCTGGCTGGTTTTGATAAATTTTAAAGTGGACGGGTCTGCGAGAGAAATGCTCGTTTGGTTTGGCAAGCGCTTTCTTCGTTATCTGGATGATGTTTTCCCACTGAGAATCATTAATTGAAGAAGGTTCTTCGGAAGACATGGGAAGTAACAGTAAAACCATCAAAGCACTTAAGTGTTTTGTGTAAGCCAAGGAAAGATTTTGTGGGAAATGGCTCTATTATTCAGCTCTGTCGCATTCCGAGTGATTGCTGTCTCAGTGATTCCTGTTAACTGCTCTAAACGATCAGATACGGACCTCTTTTTTGTCTTTTCTACGGACATTTATGTCAAATCTGCTAAGGAAATTTTCTAGCTTAATACAAGATAGTTTTGTTACCTGTCCAATTTCTGCACCTTCTCCAAGAATCTTCGAAGAAATATTATTCATATTGTGCTTTGTTTCCTTGTAATAAGTCTTATGTTTGTTGTTATATTGTTTCTGAACCGCGGTCAATTCCTGTTGACTGCTGTAAACGAAGAGTTTGTACCCTTTATTTTTTTTTCTAGGGGCATTTATGTCAAAATAAATACCGATTTTCCTAGCTTTATCATTACAAGCTATTTTAATTACTAGCTAGTCTTGTTTAATTTCTCCACCTTCTCCTTCTTCGAGCAAACACTCGCCGGCATCGTACTTTGTTCGCTTGCAGTGTTTTTGTTTTGTTTTTGATCCGCTTTGAATCCCTTTACGCTTTCATCTCAAAGTAGTTAGACTCAAGAATGTCCGTCTTTTTTTTCTTTTTTGCAAACGTTTACTATCGAAAACTCTTCGTTTTCCCTGCTGCTGCTCAATTGTTTTGGACACAAATTAAACTGGCCCAAATAAACTCTTGCGAAGTTGCTCGGTGAGAGTGTGCAGCTCCGATTCTAGGCTTGGCATGGCTAAATATATATATGGCCTTCAGCTTTTCTTTTTTTAATCGCTACATAACAGACTGGAATGGTGTTCCATC
>JAEMWC010000003.1:2732500-2740000 GCA_016490735.1 Pachyseris speciosa | reverse complement strand
TGAATATTCATTTACTGGGCATCCATGAATCTATTGACCAATTTTCATAATATATTTAGAATTTTCGTAAGCTATTTTTCCGTTATTTTCGCTTCAAACGTTTCGTTAATGACCTCAGCGGCTGGTGCACTATATACCAAGTCCATTGCTAGTGAGTAATGTTAGTGGCGACGAATACAGTGCTAATCACTTCTAAAAATCCCGCTAATGCAACAATAACAACAACAAAAACAACAACAACAACTTTACTACAATTTCTTTACCATAAAAACCAATACCTTGTCCCGCAAATAGCTACAAAGCTAATCGGGCGGGACAAAACGACCAAAGCTAAGAGAAATAACAAAAAAGGTAACAAAAAGATGGACTAAGACTGAACTGAAAAACACGAAGATATGCTAAAAAGAGTTCTAACTCTGCAAGAAAAGTGAGAAAATAAATAAGTGAATCAGAGTTCAGTATATAAATAGAGCTATTTAACTACTCCTACCTTTTTAATAATCGCTGGTATTTCAATGTAGTTATCTTCTTTTACCCAAAATATCAAAAAGCAATTGACGGAGGACCTTTTGAAATATTTTCTTCGGCAAATCTGTGATATGGCAAGGTATCTCATTCCAGTCAGTCTTACACCAAGTCTAAAAATGGCATGTGTTTGTATTTCAAATGTAGAATTTTTGACGTAATGCTTTCCGGACTAAGGTGGATGATCGTGTGTTATATGAATGGATGCTGGATGTTTTCTCAAATAAATTTAACATATTTAATGGTGCATTGTTATTATTGATGTCGTGCATTACATGTGAAACAAATATTTATTTGCCAAATATTGGCATCAAGAAATAAAGGGATTGCATGATCGCGTCTGTCAGCAAAATACATCATACGAAGTGCCTTTCTCTGGAGAACTGGTATTTTAATAAGATGAATCTTACACGCGTGTCCCCAGGCAGCGAGACCATAAGTTAAGTAGGGATTTATTAGTGATTGGTAGATTTTCAAAAGTGTTTGTCGAGGAACAAATATTTAGATAAAAAATGAAAGAAATTTCTAAAGCGGGGCTAATAGTTGTCATTGAATCCGGTTATTTAATTAATTGGTCGAGCGGTTTTTGCGACAGCCGTAGAAACGAAACCAAAGATAGAGTCTAGTATGGCGAAGGGCAGAGACGGAACACGAAGCAAATATTATCCTAAATTAAAGAAAACAAACAAAACACTTGAACTAGATTGGAAATAATGAAGACGTACATGTCGGCTAGTGACGGACAAACTTTTTAACTGACGCTATCCTCAGACTTTTTAAAATATAACCGGCGTTTAAGACTCGTCTTTCGATCTTATGCAATTCTTTAAAACAATATCAAAAACTTGTCAATTGTACTTGGGTCAGCTTAAAGGCTTTTAAATTAGGCGCCTAGGTTTTAGTCATGCATCTGAAGGATATGCAAACAAAGCGAACCGTACGCTGAGATAAGGCGTTATTTTTGAAGGAGCCGGCACAAGAAAAAAACAATTCTGTTAGTTAAATTATTTAAAAACTCGAAAAAGTATAAACTATCAATCTCCCAACAATGAACATAATACAATTCAAGTAGCTAGCATGGGGATATCACCAACCGGCGCATCCCTCGCGCTTGAAAAGGTGTGGAAGTTAAACACTAAACATGCAAGATCTTAGCTGCATCAGGGAACTTTGAGCATAGGTTTGTACATTTTCGTTTAGCGCAAATCAGTTAATTAGCCTTCATATATATTGCACCATAGTGTACGCGTTTATGCTGAACGGAAACAAGCAAGAGTGGACTTTTTGTTTTTGGGAAGAAACTTATAAGTTCAAAGAATAACAATCTCCAATCCACCTTTCACCTAAACAACAACACATCCAACCAAAAGTACCCAAGAACTCAATTGTTTGTTGTGCGAGATTTGCAGGAGTCGCTAATCCCAAGAAGTCGTATTAGTCGAGGCCCGCTCACACGGACGATGTCGTAAGGTAAACCTAGCAAACAAACTTCAAAGCGCAACAAATACGCATATTGTCATTTTTCGCATCGTAAGACGCTGTGGTTTTCCATGACCAAGCTGTTTAGTTAAAAGGTATGACAACCTGTCAATACAGATATAATGCTCCCACCAACAGCTATTTGCGTAGAGCCACTGTAATTTACTATTGGTAACGATTTAGATGACCATCGTCATGACATGCAAAAAGAAGCTAAAAGAGACGTTTCATTTGTATACTCGTGAATAAAAAAAATTAATTAAAACTCATTCGTAATGTATTTCTTGGTTGGAGCGGTTAGTTCAGTTGGTAGAGCATCTGGCTACCGTGCGGGATGCCGCGGGTCCAAACCCTGGCCGGACCAAGACTCAGAGTCTTTACATAACTGAGGACGATAAAACGTAGGTCTTTTCTCACAACACTTGTTCGTTCCTGTTGATGTGTGGGACGTTAAAGAGCCCACACACTCTCCGCCAAGAGTAGGAGACGTAGTTCCCGGTGGTGTGACCTGGTCTTCCGTATATCGTATCATATGCTATTCTACACATGTAAAGCGCATTTGATCATTGCGTCGCGGAAAATGCGCTATACAAATTCATAAATTGTTGTTGTCGAAAACGTTTTTCACTCTTGCATCAGTGTCAAATAAAATCAGGAAAGGAAAAGGAAAAAAGTTCAACTTTGAGTTTGATTAAATACCAAGAAGAGCAAAATGGTAAATCCCTGTACTATCAATAATATTTACTTCTTGGCATGTATGGAAAATAACTCAACCAACACTAATTAACTGAATTTTTTATGCATATCTTTTTGTCCCGACCGCTTACCTTGTTGGTGTAGTTGCGAACTATACAGATGTTTCGTGTCCTTATAAGAGCATCGTAAAAAAAAGTTCTTTAATGCTATTGTATACAACAGAATAAATAAGTCTTGTTTTTAAATATCCAACTTGTAATGTTAATTATTTTTTTTTAGGGTACAACAAAATTTACTTAGGAAGAGCTTTACAGTCAAGGGCAACAAGTTTCCGTAGTTATAATAAGCTATTTCAGAATTTTGGGAGCTAAATAACGGAATGACAGCGACGTATAAAAATTTAAACCTATAAACAAAGACTTTTTAGCATGCAATACCTATTTCATAAGGTCCCTATTCAAATATTCTTTCTGGTGACTTGCTTATATTTTCGATCGAGCTGAACCCGTTCAGCGATTGCTGCGGTACCGTTAATACCTTAATCCTCAATGACTGTGAAATTCTCGTCTTCTTCCTGTGAATTGAATTTTTTTCAAGTTAGATTCCCAACACTGCGGGAGTCTGATGAATTCAGTATTCAATATGGAAAAAAATAATAACAATTCATTATTTATACATACCAACTCTTTCATTGCCAAATGTGAAAGAGTTCCAGTTGAAGCCCCTTATCCTGAAAGAAAGGGCCCATTAAATCAAACTTGCGTAAGAATTTGAATAACAATTGCTACTAAAGGAAATATGAGTCCTGAAGCCCCCAAAATCGACAAAAGAGACGAGAAAGGTACAAAAGCTAGTCTTTTGCAGACGATTAACAGTTGTGACATCAAAACCAAAGTATTTTGTATTCAGTGGTAAAACGTAAGTTCTAAAGCTTAAAGCTAAGAAAAGCTGGTGGGCCTGACCATACTCCTCTGCAATACATGAAGGAAGGCTGCCTTGCGTTGCATGCAGGGCAAGACTTAAGCCCACGCTTAACTAACCGGCAAATTGTCAATCTCGTACCCAGAGTCCTCAGGCTCTTTGGCCAGCGGTTAGTTGCCAGGAGAGACTCTGGGATAATGGAAAAAATTTAAATTTTTCGATTGGCTGGCCTGTAGCGGCTTCCATTGTTTTATCCCAGATTTTCTGGGAAAATGACCGGTCCATTATCCCAGAGTCTCTCCTGGCGACTAACCGCTGGCCAAAGAGCCTGAGGGCTCTGGGTACGAGATTGGCAAAAAGTCTTAAGTAGCCGCAAGCTGAACTTGCGGAGAGACTTGCGTTGCGTGGTCAAACTATGGCGAACTCGCAAGTTTCCTCGCAAGTACACGCAAGCAGCAAAAAAAGAAAAATAAATAAATAAATAATAATAATAATGATAATAATAAACATTTCATTGGTTAAGCTTCGTTAACAACGAAGGGAAGTCACTCAGTTTTCGTTGCCTTAGGTAGATTTATTAGGGTGGCCAAATTTGATCTCGACCAAAGTGAGCACAAGTCATCGCAATTCAACGCAAGTGCACGCAAGCCCTGACCAAACGAAGTCACAAGTTGACCCTAGTTTTCAACGTGCGTTTACTTGCGTGTCCGTTTAGTCAGGACTTAAGTGGCCGAAAATGTTCGCTGTGCAACAACAACGACAACAACAAAAACGTTATGTTATTATTGTAAGTAGAGTGAGGGTTGTAAGTAATGTCAATTTATTCAGTATATTTAATGCGTAATGTTGCTGTACTAAGTAATGTTAGTAGTGCAAGTATGTCATTAGTATTGTAAACAATATTGCTAGTAATTGTAAGTATTTACTAGAGTGTTGTGAGTAAGGCTAGCATTATAAAATAATAAATAAAGTGTGGTACTCCAAAAATTTTTTTCCAGGACACAGAGTGTGTTAACGACTTCTGGCGATATAATGATGACGAAATTTTTTCCTGCCAAAATTTTGAGATTTATTATAATTTTTCGATGCTCCACTGCGTGGCAGTTGCTAGAAAGGGGAGTTGAAGGGGAAAAAGTGCGCTCTGTCCCCTCGCTTCACGCGAGTCTACACTTGTACGGGTCCGCAAATGATCCCAGGACCGAAAATGATCCCGGACCGCAAATGATCCCTAGCAAAATCTAAGGAATGGCATGGATGATAAAATGGTGTGGATAGGGAATTGGTATGAATAGTGATTATTTTTTTATCAAAACCTTAAAGGCCGAGACACACTAGGCGACAAGTCGCTGCAACACGTGGCGGGGACAAGTCACCGCAACAATTCGCCTTGTCTGACACGGTGATTTTTTTGTGAAAATCGTTGTCGCTGCGGCAGAAATTTGTCGCTGCGATCAGTTGCACGAATTCAAATCAGATTGAATTTGTGCGACTGATCGCAGCGACAAAATTCTGCCGCAGCAAGAACAATTTTCAAAGAAATTCACCGTGTCAGACGAGGCGAATTGTTGCGGCGACTTGTCCCCCACGTGTTGCAGCGACTTGTTTTGAAGGCAGTACAAACGAAGGGACTTGTCGCAGAGACTTGTCGCCTCG
Organism: Pachyseris speciosa; assembly: GCA_016490735.1. NCBI lineage: Eukaryota > Metazoa > Cnidaria > Anthozoa > Scleractinia > Pachyseridae > Pachyseris > Pachyseris speciosa. Next base: position 2,734,726 of record JAEMWC010000003.1, on the reverse strand, counting down.
TGTGTCTCGGCCTTAAATCATGGCTCACAACTAGCGTATTTTAAAATACCCTGTCATTTCGAATGCTTTAGGTACACGGTACGCATTCGTTAAAGAATCCGAGTAGACAAGACATAGTTTCCTTCAGAAAGAACGAAGACTGTTTACTGCTTTATAGAGCTTATAGTAGGAGGTATAATTTTGTTATGAGCTAAGAAAGTTTTGGTGTTAGCCGGTTGATGTGTTAAAAAATAGAATATTAATAGATAGATATATCTTCCCGTCTCTCCAACGCGACGGGACATTATCCGCTCTGGGACGAAGTTAAATTTATTGACCGACACCCACATTGGTACACCCGTAGGGTTAAAGAGGCTATTCACATAAGACTTCACCCCAACAACATCAACAAGGACAGTGGAATTGAAATTCCTGAAGCGTGGATACCCACGATCAAACAACACAACAGCCGATCAGTACCAAAGCGGACCGCTGAGGGAACAATTTCTAGTCTGAACGACAAGGATCGAAATCTTCCAATCGACACAGTTTAAGCGAGGATCGAAACGCACCAATCACCACCAGCCACGGTGCTTCTTATACTCACACGCAGTCAATCGACACCATCGCCTGATGAAGACCAGCAGTATAGCGGTCGAAACGTCGCGATCCACATCTTTGTGACTCAATTGTGAGACAAAAGATTAACTCGGCTATCATTTGAAACCACGATGACGAACACCTTTCATAATATAGAATATAATCAGTTTCTGCGTACCGCGTAGGCACCTACGCAGAAGACAGCTGATGTGGCTTGGTAGTCTGCAGTTAAGACGCATTAGTTATGTACAACTGATGTTATTGACATCAGGATTCAAACCTACCTTGTTTTTCCTTCCATCTTTAGAGATCTTCTTATCTTTAAAATAACTCCAAGAACGCTCACAAATGATACTAACGAAATTAGACAAAAAAGTAGTATAGTCATTTTCCGAACGCGCAGCTCACACGGCTATGACACTGTTCACTGATCTTTGACCCCTGCTCCGATTTTCAACCACATCATCTTGAGGCTATAGTGTGTTCTTACCTGTGTCTGGCCAGTCGGCTGATCGCCAATGAATATGAGAAAGAAACACTTCTGGTATTCTGGGTACAATTTTTAATGAGAGCGCTCAGTGAACAAAATACTTTTATTTCAAAGGTAAATGAAATCATTTTTTTTCCGGGTATGTGTGCATTTTAATTCTCCGTTATCCCTGTGATTATAAAACTGATTTATACGCTCTCGATTTTTACTGAAATCACACGTGCACCGGAAAGCTTTGATCATATACAATAGCCGGAAGTGAAATGCGATTAAGCACGCTCTCGAACGATCTAGGATGTTCTACACAATAAAAAGATAACATCAAGCGAAACTCGCAGCCCACTGGCGATTACGCAGCCGTCCTGAAATCAACAGACAGACAGAACGTCACGCAATGTCACAGGTTTTCCACTAAAAACGAAAAAAAAAAAATTAAACTATGGAATATTTCTTATAAAATGATAAAACGTGTTTTTTTTGTGTGTGTCATTGTTATATCAATCCATGCCATTCCTGTGTTTATTTGCGGTCCTGGGATCATTTGCGGAACCGTACAAGCAGCTTTTTTCTTTTCAACTCCTTCTCCTTTCTGACGCCTTTTACAGGCAACGTTTCGCTCAGATTATGGCATTCTCTAGAAATCGTCGTAAAATCGGAAATCGAGGATACAATTGTCGCTCGTTGAATTAAATAACATCCAAAGACCCCATGGATTACGTGTGACAACCCTTCCTTTCATAGTATATAATAGGATATCTAAGGTAATGCAACAGCGCAAAAACCCTACTCCTCTCCCTCTATTTTCTCCTTGCATCTAGATGGGACGTGGATTTGGTTGCGCAGTACGCTGATTGGGTTTGAACAGGAACCTATCCATCCTGGTCATTGGCTATTGGTTGAAAACATACCGAGTTAAATGAAGGAAGCTCAACCCTATAGACTCAATGGTTGCAGCTGTTTATCTACATAATTATAATTCTGTTTATATCTTTAATGGCTGCACATTTGCACGTTTGGTTTGTTTGCTACTTTGGTCACTGCGCACATCTTAATTTCGTTAATTTCTTATCTTTATTCTGATTTTGTTTTATAACGTACTTCTACTAATGCAATGTAAATTTTATGTTAACAGTGCAAAATAAAAACATCGACATCGG